>CAJUYH010000500.1:0-12749 GCA_910591685.1 Galerucella tenella | reverse complement strand
TTATTTCGTACGCCACTAATATAGAAATTCTACAAATAAATTCAAAAATTTCATCGTAGACATTTTTAGAAATAAATTAATTTTTTATAAAAATTTAATGGTACGCTTATGATAAATGGAAATTTTTAAAAATTAATCAACCCCTTTCATCATTTTAAAGTACTACCATGATAAATAATAAATCTTGTACTTAAAGTGGCCCCCTTTCAAGAAAAAATGTACGTAAGTCTATGATGGAAGGAATTTTTTACAAATAAATCAACCTCTTTAAATAATTTTATTATACGTCCCTAGAAACTGGAAAATTTTGTAATTAACCCCTTTTGAAAATCTTATCAAACGCCCATGGAAGATTGAAATTTTTATAAATAAATTGACCTCTTTAAAAAATTATTTCGTACGCCACTAATATAGAAATTCTACAAATAAATTCAAAATTTTGATCGTAGAAATTTTTAGAAATAAATTAATTTTTTATAAAAATTTAATGGTACGCTTATGATAAATGGAAATTTTTAAAAATTAATCAACCCCTTTCAATCATTTTAAAGTACTACCATGATAAATAATAAATCAACCCCTTTAAATCATCTTATTATACTTCCCTGGAAACTGGAAATTTTTGTAAATATATTGACCCCATTTAAAAATCTTATCGCACGCCCATGGAAGATTAAAATTTTTATAAATATATTGGCCCTTTTATACAATTATTTCGTACTCCCGTGAAGTAGAAATGGTACGCCTATGATAAATGAAAGTTTTTACAAATAAATGAACCCGCTTTAAAAACTGTAGCTGTTAATTTCCATTAAAGAAATTTGCGTCAATTTTTGGAAAAAATTGCCCTTGAAATATCGGAAAATATAACGGGACGCCAAATATAACGGGTATTGGTTGCCCTAATTATTCCACCAACCCGTTAACGAACATTTACCATAAGGTCAAGTCTTTGGATTTAAAAAAAATAATCACCCAACAATTTTCTAGTAGATTTGTGGTCCTCGACTTTGGGGGCGCTGAAGGGCGTTAAAACACCTTGGACCTTGTCGAGGGGGACGCTGCAACACAACGTGCCTTTGTCCTCGTCGGAGATCGCTCCGTCGGCGTCTTCACCAACAAGATTTTTATTCGACGTCTCGTCGCTCGGCGTCGATTCGTCATTAGAATGCGCAGAAGTGGCGACGTCTCCATCAGCTGTCGAAGTAACGGAATCGCAAGATACATCCGATGGTTGACGGTTGAATTTTGCATTTCGATCCCCTTGCCCGATTGCGTTTGTGTCGAAGGTACCGCTGTTCACCATACTGGTGTCTCAAACGGATACGGGGAGGCTTACTTGCGTTGCCTTCTTCAGTTAGCTGTAACAAAAAAAAATTATTTAAACCAATAATACAGAATGTCATGTAATTCAATGTCCTTCTTGACATAGAGCCAGGGAAGTAGTTGTTGCTTCTTAGTGAACGATCTTTGTTCTTTGATTTTCAAAGACTCTGTATAAAATAGTAGAAAACTAGGTGCCCACGACGTTAAAATAACGTCGTCATTTTTAGTTTAATGCATTTGCGATTACCCTCGTAGATACAGAACTGTGCGTGTTTCGTTCGTCCGATACATCAACAAAAATACAGAGAAGCCAAAAACGTAGGCTTTGCCCAGATTATTTTTGAAGGTCAACGTCCTTCACTTAACAGTTACTTGTTAACTTGACCAGAACGGATCACAATGAAAATGCATATAAACATCGGAAACAAAATTTTTAATTCATTACATTAAATGCAATGAAAACGCATCCAAAGATTGCTTAGAAAATTACTTTATCTGTTACTTCAAAACCTCATTGTATAATAAAAATTACTTTTTTCAATAAAATGGCTCTTTTAAAATATACATTTTATTTTCCCGTTTTTAGCAACTCTATAAAGTAGGTATCAACTTTTCAAGGTAAGTTTTTATCTAATCAAAGTTCTATTCATGTCTCTTGAAACTTTTTTTTTCGACTAAGTATCTGCATTTTTTATAATAGGTACCCCAATGTAACTAAGTAGGGATACATAATTATATGATGATATTTTGTTAAACATTACTACCAAAAAGAATAAACAAGAATATCATAAACATTTCTTTAAAATAATAAAATGTTAAATATAAATATCAATACAAATACAATATTTAATGGTATTTATATTGGTGGAATATTTTGGGATAAATCCTAAACAAAACCAAATTAAAATAAATAAAAAGGGTCATTGTATAAAACAGCTCATTATGAATTATACTCCTAGTTTTTTATTTAAAAATATCACTATTTAATACCAAATAGCAAGTGCGCTGACTGAAACTTGCAGAAAATACATTCTACAGTAATTTTTTAAACAGTTTTCTGAAAAAATTGACTAAAAATACAATAAGGATCTGTTGTAGAACGAGTTGTAGAATATACAATTACCATAAATTGAATAACAAAATAATCTAGTTCATAAATTAAATGAACTTGAATTTTGTCTTTTTGTGATTTGTGTAAGCGTGATTTAAGTATGTACCTACCTATTACGTTTTGTAATGTCCTCGAGTAGGTATCTTTATTGTGGAATGTTTCGGGGTAACAACAAAAACAAAACAAAGGATTTGAGCAGGTAACAAACAATATTCAAGATGTTTACTCTTCAAATTCCAGTTAAATATTTAAATAAATTTCCATATCTCCAAACTGAATACCATTTTGTCATTCTATTATCAATCATGTTCCCCCTAATCGAGAAGTTGAGAAAGAGAAAAAGAGGGAGAGTAGGGTCGATATTTCGAAACCATATCGCCAAATACAATGGTAATAACTCCAAATCCAAACATTGGAGCAGATAACGGGAAAAACGTGTTACCTTAATTAACTGCAATTCAATAAATAAACACTGCAATTGATTGTAAGTTTCTAGATTTCGTTTGTTGCCCAAAAACAAAAATGAGCAAGATGGAAAATCAACGTCTAAAATGACAGCTCAATGTCCGACCGAAAAATGTACCTTGTTTTTGTCGCATTTCCAATGACTACTGTATGGAATCGATAAAAAAATGTTTTCGAAATAGAATTAATGAATGATTGACATTGCGTATGCACATGTAAAAAAACACGATTTATTGTATTTATAACACCCTTCTATCAAGGACACATATACACATACAAACTGTCATCAAGTCCACTTACCCAAAATGAGGTTAATCTCGCTTTTTTCGCCAGCGTACCATTTTCGGGACATGTCCCAAAGCACTATAGACATGTTGCACATTCATTTTACACCCTAATATCCGACTTTAGGTTAATATCAACAAACAAATCACAAAGTTTTTATTAATTTAGCATAGGGCGAAGCCAGCGCTTCGAGCACGTACGCGCACTATCCGTAGAGATCGTACATTACGCGATGCGCATGCTCATTCCCAGCTGATAGATACGCAGCGTTGTCGAGTTATAATTTTTTTCAAAAATATTTCTCTTTAAATCTTTTTCTCTATCACATGATCAAGTATTTTGAATGCTGTTTCACAATTTGGAGACTTCGTAGTAATGTTAGAATGATAAAAAATACGAAAATAATACAATTAACAGTGACTGATACTAATAATAGTAATCATTTTGACAACTCATCAATAACTTATTTTTTATTTATTGACTAGGAATTTTTGTTATTGATGTATCAGATGAGGTTGCCCTTGTACCTCACAATATTTTTACTCTTCATAAATAAATTTTTCGTGAACAAAAACTCTATTTTCTCAATTCAAAATTTACTTTGAAAAAAATCTCCAATTTGGAAAACAATTAATTGAGATCTGGCTACAGTGTCTGGCGCCATCATTGAACATTGACTGCCGAATGCATGTGTGCACTGTTACGTAGACATTTGCATGAGGTCTTCTTCCGATTTAAGCGTTGTTTATTGTTTGCTGGTTTATTTACTTTTCTCGTTTCTGTTTGTTAAAAACATTTTTAATTATTTTTGTTATATGTCCAGTAATAGATAATCCCTTGAATCATGGGTCGATTTCTGTCCATATCAAATGGGCTTTATTCATCATTCATTCTTGATTATTTGAATTTCAGCATGCAGGCCCGTACTTGACGTAAATTTCAGTTATCGGAATATAAAAAATGATGTGGTGATGTAGAGCTGCTTTTTATATTAAGGGTTGAGTGGCTAATAGTTGTGCAATTATTGAGTTGCTAGAAAAACATAACTTTTGCGCATACAAAAAAGTATAAACGACGTTAATAATAAATGAATTAATTATTCCCAAGAAGTTAATTATATAATTTCAGGTTTCTTGCTCTCTAGCTTGTAGTTTCACTCTCCTCGGAAATATGTGTTTATAAATATAGATCAAAATACGGTAATACTTGTTTGTTAGTTGATTAATTATCAGTTTTAAAAAATTTATTTCTATTTCGTTTTCATTAAATTGAGCTCTACATGCTAGGCAACATCTATATTTGCTTGGATGATTTTTGTGTTGCCTATATATCAGGATGATTACTATTTGTGAGCTCCAGAGTTCCAGACCATAAAATACTGATGCAGAAGAAGTGAACTGACAACTCCATTCATTCATTTTATATTTGTATGTGAACGTAGGTGGATCGTCAACAAATTAGTTATTATTTGGTGTCAAATGATTAATAAATTACAGTGAATTGAGCTACAAAGAAAATAAATTCTAGTAAATATGCTGTCATGTATGAAATATCTCAACTATATAGGACGTTACAGAATTCTTGTAACTTTTTTAACTTTGTGGCTCTTGGTATTAGTGATGTCTGCATTTCCTATTTTAAATTCAAACATAGCTTATTCCGATAGTAAAGTAGCTGAAAGATTGACGAGGGCTTTAAGTGACTTGGATGTTCTGAGGAAACAAAACGAAGAAATACAAGAAATATTCAGAGATATAAGTATTAACAATTTAAATGATGAACAAAAAGAAGCTATAGAAAATTTTCAAATGAGGTTGACAAAGGCAGAACGTCCTTTTGATAAACGTAAATTTGACAATATTAGTCCAAAGGAAGAGCCTAATTCTCAGTATGAATTGCTTAGAAGGAGAATATTTTCCAATACAAAAGAATTATTTTATTTTTTTAACGCTGGTCTTCAAGATATTCAGAAAAAAGCTGGTGATGTAGCACCAGAGATATTAGAATCAATTAATTATTTATTAAATATGGGAAATGAACATAAAAGATCTTTACTCTATGATATTGAACAACTAGCAGATGTCGATGGATATGCTACATGGAGACAAAAAGAGTCTGCAGCCTTAAGCAGCTTGGTACAAGAAAGATTTACTTACTTGCAAAACCCCCAGAACTGTGATACTGCAAAAAAATTAGTATGTAATTTAAATAAAGGATGTGGATATGGTTGTCAGCTACATCATGTTGTATACTGTTTTATGGTGGCCTATGGTACCAAAAGGACTCTAATACTGAAATCTAAAGGCTGGAGGTAAGTAAAAATAAAAAGTGGTAATGATATTTTTATAATTTATTTACTTAGATATCACAAAGGAGGTTGGGAGGAGGTTTTTAAACCAGTGAGCAACACATGTACAGATCCAAGAGGTCAAACTATGGCAGGTTGGCCTGGTAATGCAGAAACGCAAGTACTCAATTTACCTATAATTGATTCCTTATCACCCAGACCACCTTTTCTACCTCTAGCTATTCCAGAAGATTTAGCTCCTAGATTGACACGGCTGCATGGTGATCCAATAGTTTGGTGGGTAGGACAGATTTTAAAGTACCTTTTAAGACCACAAGAAAAGACAGCCAACATGCTACAAGATACTATGGCCAAAATGGGTTTCAAAAGACCTATTGTAGGAGTCCATGTCCGACGAACTGATAAAGTTGGCACTGAAGCTGCTTTCCATGGTTTAGAAGAATATATGTTGCATGTAGATGAATACTATAATAATTTGGAACTAAAACAAACTGTAGACAAAAGACGAATATACCTCGCGTCAGATGATCCTAAAGTATTTTTGGAGGCGAAGAAACTCTACCCAAACTATGAAATAATTGGTGATCCTTCAATAGCCAAAACAGCAGCTGTTTCCACCAGGTACTCGGATTCCTCGTTGTTTGGTATTATAAACGACATCCATATGCTATCAATGAGTGATTATTTGGTATGTACTTTTTCTTCCCAAGTTTGTAGGGTTGCCTACGAAATTATGCAAAACTATTACCCAGATGCAACAAACAAATATCGATCTTTAGATGATATTTACTATTACGGTGGTCAGAATGCACACAATGTGATTGCTTTATGGCCGCATGAACCGAAAAAGAAAGGTGAAATGCTAGTGGCTGCTGGGGATGTTATTGGGGTAGCTGGTAATCATTGGAACGGGTTCAGTAAAGGACGTAACCTTAGAACCAATCAAATTGCTTTTTATCCCAGCTTTAAGGTTAACGATAAAATAGAAACTGCAAAGTTTCCTACATATTCTGAAGTGCATAAAGCTCAATCTCAATAGGAGTTTTTATAAATGTAAATATGATGACTGTGATCTAAGTAGTCCACCAATAATAGGTATGATGGTTGTGTATGTTTTTATAATAAGAACAAAATATTAAATAAGTTATTTTGTCTACAATGCTTGTTTGATATTTTAATAATTGACAAGGGCTAGAGATGAAATTTTAATATTGTTTTGTCTGTTTTTCCATTTTTCTTATTAATTAATAGAGCTGTCATATATCTCATGTTTTGAGCCATAGATCCTCCTTTATCCAGAAAGTAAGCACAACCTTTATGTTTGATTGTGACTGAGAGATTTTTGACATCTAAAAGGATATACACTGTGGGCCGAAATAAAGGAGTACATTTTTTAATTGAAAATATTTTTTTTGTTTTTTGGGCGATTTATTTTCTTTTTGCAGGGCTAATAACCTAACATGTCCTCAACATGACTGTAAATTTGGAAGCAAAAATAATGTACAGGGTCGGACTTGGAAAAAAAACTATGTAACAGTGCATTTGAGCTCGTTGCAAATGAAAACTGTCTTAGCTAAAATTGTACTAATATGTATTTTCGGTAGATAAACTATCCAGAACACTTCAGTAAGAAGGAAATTTTCCGAAATTACCGGATTCGCGAAATACCATTTTTTTTATTAAATAACATTTTAACAAATAACACATTAATGAAAACAGATTTTTATGTGTATTCCATATATAAACATTAAAAAGAATAAATATAAGAAAATTATGCAACAAACAGATGCTATTAGAATGCAAATTGTTTCTAATGCAATGGTAATAAAAAGTACACAAGTAATAAAATAAATGTACAGCTATTAATTTCTTTATATAATTGATGACATTGTAAATTAATTAATTTGAATTTTAATGATAAATATTCAAAGCTAGTGGTAAACAAATTTATTTTTTATATGATGACTGGAAGTACCATAATTTTTGTTGAAAATCGAATACTATTAAAAAAAACGTTTGGATTTTAACGGAGTTATGGAACAACCTGTTTAGTTCAGTATAATTTCAAAATTTGGACCTTAAAGACATCTATTTTTCCTAATAACCTTTTTTGATCTTAAAATAACCCATATTTTGTCAATAATAAAATAGATTCAAACACCAAGTTATAAAATTAACATCATATTAATGTTAGAAACAAACAAATTTAATTTTCACTCATACTAATGCTTCGACATATCCAACTTTTTTTAGCAATATTTTTCGATATTGTCAAATTTAAAGTGAAACTAATATTTTTTGACAAACCTCGTATAAGACTAAGAAATTTTGATATTTGATGATTGTTTTATAGGTTTTAGATGATGCAGAACATTTTATGAAGAATAACTTTTTTTCCCAAAATTAATTATTAAAAAGTTCCATATGATTCCAACTTAAGGGAAATATTGTATATGGATTGTTCAATTTAGATAAGCTCTCATATTCCATTTAGGTACCAGGAGTTAAGGCTAAAACTATTTTTAATTAAATAATTACATTTATATTTATAAAGCTGTCTATATTTTTGGTGGAATATTTAGATTAAACGAATATGTCACAAACATATTAATTCCCCCAAAAAATGCGTACGAAAAATTCTAAATCAATTTTGTATCACCTTATGACAACGGGAAAGACCACTTAAAGATGGAATCCTTTCAAATACAATATTGGTTCAGTGATTCAGTGTCAAAACCATATTAAACAGGTTTCCTGGCGTTTTGAAATGAACATATTGATTCAAAATTAAAAAATATTTGAGGTTAGTTACAGAATCAGGTACTATAAAATGAAAATTTAATTTGAAGGTGAGTCTAGTGATAGAGACCTATCAAGGGTGATACAATTGAAGAGCTACCCCACTTACAGTAAGTGAAGGTTTACACAGGGTCACATATACAAAGGTGTTTAGTTTTTAAATAGAGAAATTTGGTAGTATAAATGTGCATGTTTGTGTTAATTTTTTTATAGAATATAATAGTATTTGCGAAAAATTGCTAATTTTACATTGGATATTTGTTTATTCTGTTTTAATAGTTTTGACTCGCCTTATATTATTTGAATGGATATTATTATTATTACTATTGTTATTATTTAAAAAAGACAACATTGATGATTTTTACAAAGCATCACATATTTTTTAGCAGATACTATTTCTTTGACTATATATTCTAGGGTATATACAGGGTGTCCCACGACGAGTTAAAACTATCTGAATATGGCAAAATACTTATAGTAAAATCATGAAAATTTCTACGTTTGGGTTTTTGGATACGATCTTTTTAACTAAAATATTTTCAAAGATGGCAGACTTCCGGTTCTACCGGAACTCAACTGCAACTTTGTTATTTTGAATAGAACACCCTGTATATTAATACATTTTTGAAATCTACGTAAAATTTTAGTATAGTTTTGACTGAAAACTTTTTTCGAAAAATGCATACTTTTTGAGTTATTGTTTTTTTTTTGTAAAAAATCTTTTCCGTTGTAAATTATTTTTTTACGAGGATATCCTAAAAGATATGAAAATGGTTTCTGTTCGGTTGCTTTTAGCAGGGTCAGACGTATTTGAATCTATGTTGAAAATTTTTTCATTTTATACAGGGTGTGTATAAAAAGTGTTCAAAGTTCAACTTCATAAATATTAAATTTCTTTATTTTCTTAAATAGAACCACCCGGTTTTTTCCATTTTAATGCATTCAGGGGTAAAAAATAAGACAAATTCATGTATACTTTCCTATACCTAAACCAGATATTGAATGTAAATTTTGAGAGATGCAGGTGTGGTCTAAATTTTATTTTGACGCGTTGATACACTAAGCAATAAAAAAGATTATGTAAATTTGCTTTTAATACATGGTAAATATGGCAAAGTTGTTACAAGTACATATGTGCTTTATTTGCAGTAAGATATCCTGCATCTCTAAAAATTTACAGAAAACATTCAATATCTGGATAACGGTAAGGTTTAGGTATAGGAAAGTATACATGGATTTGCCTTATTTTTTACCCCTGAATGCATTAAAATAGAAAAAAACGGGTGGTTCTATTTAAAAAAATGAAGAAATTTGATATTTATGAAGTTAAACTTTGAACACTTTCTATACACACCCTGTATAAAATGAAAAAATTTTCGACATAGATTCAAATAGGTCTGACCTTGATAAAAGCAACCGAACAGAAACCATTTTCATATCTTTAAGGATATCCTCTTAAAAAAATAATTTGTAAGGGTCTGCAACCGTCAAATTTTTTACAAAAAAATTAATAACTTAAAAAATATGCATTTTTCGAAAAAAGTTTTCAGACAAAACTATACTAAAATTTTACGTAGATTTCAAAAATGTAATAATATACAGGATGTTCTATTTAAAATAACAAAGTTGCAGTCGACTTCCGGTAGAACCGGAAGTCTGCCATCTTTGAAAATATTTTAGTTAAAAAGATCGTATCCGAAAACCCAAACGTAGAAATTTTCATGATTTTACTATAAGTATTTTGCCATATACAGATAGTTTTAACACGTCGTGTGACACCCTGTATATTAATCTATGTAAACATATATTTTAACAAACGGCTTTAGCACACAAAATCTAAAATTGTACAGTCCCAAATACTATTTTTTAGTAGTTAAGTGTTATTAATTAGGAGATGAATATCAAGTGTTTTAAGTTTGTATGAGTATATGTATATTTAATGACACAAAATGATTTGATTATTTTGGGTTGTCGTGTTGCTGTACCAGTTCTAACAGATGTGTTCTAATTCTGATCCAGAATTTGAACAAATCTGTCATTAAAAAGACGAAAAAAGAGCCGGGATTTTTGATGTTTAGGATAGTGTAAAATAATATTTAAAAAATATGTTTTCTAATTCTAAGCTGTATATACCTATCATGCCAAGCATGGATGTTTTTATAATATGATGTTATGCAACTTGAGTTCTGAATGTATAATCGTTATTAAGGGGGGCAAGTAACAGCTGCATTTACTTGGTAAATACTTTCTATTCGTCCAGCCCTCTCATATTAAAATTATTAGTAGTTGATGAGATATTGTGGAATTTATAAAGATCTGAGTTCGAATTTTTAAAGTTTCAATTTAAATTTATCAGAATATAGAACACATTCTAGTCATAATCGAATTTTGCACACTAGTATCTCATTTTGTATCACTATAAATACATTCAGTACTTTAGTTGCATATATAGCTATGAAAAGACGATAAATTTATTTAAATGAATCAAGTGTAGAATTATTTTAAAATGCCACAACTTAAACCTTTATTTGGAATTTTCACCTTCCTGAAATTAATGAGCATGACATCAAAATGAAATTACCCATATAACCATGTATAAACAATACATTACATAATAATTGATGTATGACGGGTTGCCTATGACTATGACTACAAAATTTTATACAGAAATACTAACTGCACTTGATCCTTAAACAGAGTTCTCTGTTGATATTATGTGTTATTTATTATCAAAATATGCTAAGATATTTTTTTTGAATTGTTATTTGTTGTTCAAATATTATATATAACTTTAAACATTTTTTTTTTTTAAATACCTACTTAAATTTAGTTGGAAGAATCTCTAAATACCACTATTGCTGTGGTAAGTTCGAATAGTTGTTACTCAGTTTGAGATAAGCAGGTTTTTATTTAAATTAAAATATATTTATAATTGTTATTTTTATGTTATCGATATTTTGAAAATTTAATAAGTAGATCGATTAATAGACGAATAATTGTATAGGATGTCCTTTCTACTAGTAAATATTGTAGGCAATGATATTTGGTTTTAAAATGTATTTGGTATTTAATAAAGATAATTTATAAAATATTTGTCTAGAAGCGAATTTTGATGATAAACATTGTGTATGTATTTATCTTTATGAATATTTTACTAACTTTATTTGAAATTGTGTAATTATAATTTTTTAATTTCGATAAAAAGATTGTTATTCACGTGTTGCTCAATTTTGTCGTCATAATTAGTCTATGTCATGTCAAGACGTTGAAATAGTATAAATATTTGGTAAATGTTTAAATAAATAAGCTCCTTTATCATTTTTCCTTGAACACCTTGTATAACAATCATTTTTACTAACTATAAATGTTTTATTTACCAAACTGTGATAAAATTAACAGCCACAAACATTAGCTGGTATATTCGAGTTTTTAACATTGTAAATATTTTAATGTAAACTTGTTTTTGTGTCCTCATATTAGATATTAAGATTGTAATAATATGCGAATAGCACAAAAGTAATATAATTATTTACAAAGTACAAAAAATGTTTTATTTGGATGGTAAATCGAAGAGGAGACATAAAATTACCGTAACATGAAATGGGAAACCGTTATGAGCATCTTTAGTTTTGAAAAGTGGAAATATTATTTGATATAAACTGGTTTCTGCTATCTTCCTTATTGCTCGGAATAATGGACTCAAAATTCACTGAAATATGTAAAATTTTCCGCTGAATCGATTTTGGTCAAGACTAGAACGTTCTATCTATCATATTAGGCGAGTTATGAGTAGGTATCTTTAGTTTTGAAAAATGGATTTTCGAAAATTTCATGACTATTTGGAGGAGAAAAAATTATTTCACACAAAAACAAACTGTGGTAGTCGATTTCTCGTCCCAAGAAATCCCTCGAGGCGAATTTTGAGCATTTTTTATGCCGAAAACATTTGTTTTGTCGAAAATTTTGAAGCAAATGGTAGGTATATGGAAATATTTACTATAAACTGGTTTCGCTAACTTCCTATTTATGGGGATAATGAACTCAAAATACGCTGGTACATGTAAAATTTTCCGCTGAATCGATTGGTCAAGACCAAAACGTTCCATCTATCATATTAGTCGAGTTATGAGTATCTTTAGTTTTGAAAGAGTGCTTTTCCAAAAATTTCATGACTCCATTTGGAAGAGAAAAAATAATTTTATACAAAAACGGACTGTGGCAGTCGATTTCTCGTCCCAAAAAACTCTCTAGGCGAATTTTGAGCACTTATTATGTAGAAAACATTTTTTTGTCGAAAATGTTGAAGCAATATAAACTGGTTTCACTAACTTTCTTATTGATGGGAATAATGAACTCAAATGGAACGTTCTATCTATCATATTATTCGAGTTATGAGTTTTTTTAGCTTCGAAAAAGACATAAAAATTGAATGTATTTTTATGGTACATTATATTT
>CAJUYH010000499.1:0-35286 GCA_910591685.1 Galerucella tenella | reverse complement strand
ACAACAATGTAATCCTCCGATGTCTGAAGATTGCCCCACCCTGTATACTAAGCGAAGTTATGAATATAAATCACAAAAGTAAAAGCAATCAGCTGAAGGTAAAGTCTTAAAATTGACATACGTTTCAGGTAGTAATTGTCTAGGGCATCTCAGGTCAGTGTTATTGCGGAGCAAACCTTCGAAAGGACAGATAGAAAGTTAGCGAACCATATGACCGTAAATTAGACCCCTTTCAGACGTAGATTTTGAATCCCATGTGCTCGGATCTCCCGGTTGATTTCACATTGTGTTATATGTTACCTTTTTTACCAACTACATCAAGTCAAATCATGAGCAGGACGCAAAAGCACTAGTGAAACAATTACCATGGTGCATACAGTATGAATAAACACAACGTACTGCACTGGAACTGACAAACGCGCACAAACTTTGGGATGAAGAATGCGAGACAATTTTCATGTGATTTGGAACCTCGCATACTGAATCTTCAGAATCTACGTCTGAAAAAATTCTTATAGACAATGTGTCTGACTCTCGATGCTATAAGACTACAATATTTTTGTCAGCGTCCCAATTTTTATGTCGAAATTAATGGGACATTCCAACTGAGTGATCGAAATCTGATAATGTTATTGAGGGTGGCAACAGAATGAAATTGATTTATTACGAAGCTGGTTTGCTTCAAATATGTCGTGTATATATACAGGATTTTCCGTGTAACTGTAACTCAATGAAGGGACTTGGTTGGCGTAAAATCGATCAATGAATTACGGAGTGTTTTCCGGAAGACTTGTCGGTGTCACTTCGAGTATTGGTCGTTGCTAGAGCTGCGACCAAATAGAAATTGGAAATTGTGTTATGTGTCAACAACGCGCAACAGAAATTTCTGGTACAATGGTATTTGTCAGCTTGTTAGAAAAGCGTTATTATGGCCTTTGACTGAAGTACAATGGACAAATTTGTTCAAAATTATTTTCACAGCTGGATATTCGTTGCTTCATATATTATTCTTATATTAAATATGAGGGTTGCATATATTAACATAAATGTCGCCTGTCAACAATAACATATCTCCTTCTTTTTTGTTATTGAAATACATTAAGTCAAAGGAGGGGAGATCGGCTAGTAAAGGAACATCAACACAAATGGAGGCTGACACAAGGACACCTCCATACTAAGAGTTTACTGAATAAGTTAGAGAAAAGGAACTCTCGTCCAGGCTGTTGAAACTGGGTAAGAGAAATTTGAAGACAGTTACCGACCTGGTGACTGGACACTGTACCCGGGGATGCATCTGCACAGGATGGGCAAAGTTAGTGAACCTATGTTCTACGATGAAACACCTACTTTACATACTCTGCTTCTGTTAGAGCTTACAAGAACTCAGACAGAAGCATTTTGGAGTGGAAATAACACAACCATCACAACTGAACTGAAGTTGATATGATGGATATAGTAATAAAGTAGGTAATTCAGCCCAAGTGCACATCAATATACATCAAATGTAACTTCTGTCATTCTGACAGTGATATTTGGATATATCGAAATAATGATCAATAATTTGAGAATAAGAAATATTGTTTCTTCCACTGTTTTATGCAAAATATAAAAGACAACTCTCGTATGTCCATTTTTACTTTTGGAATACTTATAACTTCTTCCCAACTTCTACGTCCTAAGTTTCAAAAGCTAGTTATAGAACTAAAATGTGTACATGAATAATATTGTTTTGGATGTTGAGCTTTAGAAATATCCAAAATTCCAAAAAATTGACCGAGAACTGCGAGGTCCTTTGTCTCTTTGGCAAGTTCATCTGAAGCAGTGAAAGGAATGCACGATATTGCCACGTTTAACTATGAAAAAGCTAAAGTGCTAAGTATGTAGTGATAATAATTGGAAAAGGGACTTTTTATTATTAACAATATTAACAAAATGATTAAACGTTAATTCTTTAATGTGCTTGTTTCCTTGGATTTTTTCTATTAACATTATTTTTTCAATTTATGAATATTAAAAGATTGGCACTTTTCCAAATTTGTTACGGGATTCTTCAAGCTCTGGCAGCGTTATACGAAAACCATAATTACCACACCCTCCGAATTACATAATTGGTGATTTTTATAGAAAGCTGACTTCTTATTGGCAAGCGCGTGGGTGTGTTCTTCACTCTCACTTCCTCATTTGATTGATATTGATTTATCCAGTTACGTTGGTATTGTCAGTGACCTTTGTATTTTCAATTTCCCTTGGTAAAATAGGTACCGTACGCCATTTGTACGTTTGCGCCATGTTTCCTCCAGTCTTACCGATGCCCCTTAGCTTCAGATCAACTTGCCAAAATATAGTCCATAGATTCCTTCAACGGTTGATCTCCAGTACACCGAGAAAAAGATTTATTTGTGACAATCAAAATCTTATTATGTCAAATAAATATGATTTTCCATATGGCCTAATATTTAATTTGTCGTTGAGAAAGGATTTGTTTCAAATTCGGAAAGTAATATTGTTGATGAATAAAAACATATTCATTGTCATCAATGAATTGTAAAAATTTATCATATTAAATTTGTTTCAAACAACATTTGTTGGGGTATAATGACAAAATAGTTATATTAATATTTGAAAGCATTTAAATTAAATAAAGTAGTTTTCCAAAAACAGATACTTATTTTTGCAAGCTAACTATATTGTTTTATTATAAAAAATTACTTTATGGCAGAATGACATTTCTTTATCATAAAAAAATGTATTGTATCTGTAAAATATATTTCTTTACCAAAAAAAGGTATACTTTCTGGGTTAACGATATGTTTTTTATTCGTAAAAAATGTATCTTCCCAGCAAATTATATTTTTTTATTGGAAACAAATGTTCCTTCTTCAAGAAAACTATTAATTTTTACTGAAATTCAACATATTTATCCTAACCGAACCATAACTTTCATAAACATTATATTGCCTTAAAGTGAAAAAATATATTTCTCCGAAAAACCGAATTATTTATGGTTTTGTTTTTTGTTTATGGAAGTAACCTACATGCACCATTCAATACACTGAGCTTTTGAAATGTTTCTAAATATTTAGAAATATATTAAAAGTTCACGGTGTATTAAGCAGTATGGGTAACTTCCACACGGTTCTCTAAATAATTAGGTCACTTAGGAAAATATATTTTTCACAAATATTTGTCTAAGCCGTTTCCAGACTATGTCGAACAACAAAGTTGACTTTCGTTTTGTATGTGTGGACTAGTCGATCGAATTGGATGGTTAGTCTGGACACGGATTAAAATTAGTATTTTTATGACAAACATGTTTAAATCTAATAAAAATTAATGATCTCTATTTATGCATAAAACTGCTTAGTAGTAAAGCAGGATAGGAATAAAAATCTTGCTGCTGAATATTTTGATCTATTGAAAAGAAAACTATACATTTTCAAAATAGATACCATACATTTATAAAATAGAAACCATACTTTGTTGAAATTAAACATACCTACATGATCTAAAACATAACCAACAATGGTATCCACAAGATAGCCTTGTCTATCCTTAAGTGTGCACATTAATGCTTTCCCTATAGTAGTTTTTTTGAGTTCTTGGAGTAGATCTGACAGGTTTAATTGAGAAATGTGTATGTTTGGGGTACATTTCGCTTGCTTGTTACTTCTACATACTTGAATATAATTGTCATTTATTTCCTTACCTTCAAAGATATCTCACAATTCTTGTAATCGCCATGAGCTTAACAATTCATTCATTCTATTGTTAAACTTATTTTTGTCCAGAGCACTTTAACCACATACTTAACAAAAACAAAATAATTAGTAAAATTGCAAAAACTGATCTAATTTCACATGCAGACTGACGCCAAACGTATACAGATGGTGACCGTTACTGAATAATAGGGAAGGGTGGGGTGAGAATTCTTTGTTTCAATTGCCATATAATTTGTAGGCTAATGTGATTTCTTACGGGTGAAGAAATATGTGATTTGTAGCAAGTAAGTTTTTTTCTCGTAACAATAAATGTACAATTATACTGAAATACTTATTTTTTCGGTATAAAGTAGATTTTATTTAGTCTAATAATCTATAGGCTTATTAAAAAATGTAAATTTCTGTCAAAACTTTCAAATGACTTATATATATATATTTAATTTGTTGTTTTAAAGTGATGGAATATTATTGAAGATGTTAAGTTTTTTTCTGGGTAATGAAAACAATTTTCACCCAAATAGCATTGTTACATTTTATAACAAAATATTATATTTTGTGCTTCGTAGACTTTCATAGTTTCCGAAGAATAATTGTATGCAGGTGTGCATAAAGAAGAACAAATTTTTTTACACTAAAGAAATTACTCTCGAATAAATCATTTTTTTATATAAAAATTTCCCAATATTTTCACGTTAATATAGGGCTTCTAAATAATAAATAAGCAATGTTAGTTCTAAACAAAGGGGGGGTCAAACAAATCAGTTTATTTGTCTATAAATCACTCTTCTCTCGGTGTAGGAAAGTCTATAAAAATTTCGCCTACATCCTGTCCATACAGTAATATTCCATCAGCAATCCAAAATTACTGAAATGTTGTCTGTCGCATTACTTTACTGAACCCAACGGAAACAGATCGTTCCTCGGTAAATTGTGACTACCTATAAACACAATTCCCATTTATTTAGTTCCATCTTACCGACGTTATCCCTTATTTCTTCCTATCACCTTTCTCTTATACGTCTATAATATGATCAATTTTATTACGTCCAAGAAACTTCTCTACGTCGTTACGCTAGAGCAATCTCGGTCACGGTAGACAGCGCGATATCCGATATCTCATTCCTAAACCTAATTTAATTTATATAAGTTAGTTTATAACCAACCCCATTCCTTATGCACCTTTCCATTTTGACCATACGACAGGAAAGTACGTTTATTGCGAAACCCGAATAATCCGAACTGGAAAGGGTACACAGACAGTGATTGATTATATACTCGTCCTGTATCCTTCCTATATACGCGAAACTGATGTAATAAATTTATTAAATCCGACGAGATAGTTATTATGCTATGTGTGAGATATAAGTAATAATTCCAACAGGACGGGGCGCAGATTGAATTTCTTACCAGCGGATTTTGGGGAGAAAAAAAACAAGGCAAAAACATTGTCTACGTGGGATTCTTTTAAGCCACAAAAAAGCAGTTTATATTCGATAAGCGAGAATGAAAAATAGCCTGGGAGTGGGTAATAGTCTTCGTTGATCTTATGTATAATTATTCCATTTTACTGGTCCTTCTGGACACATACAGCATAAGAGATAATAAATTATTTTTACTGGAGACTATGAATTGGAACAATACTCACTTTTTCTTCAACAGTAGCTGCTCTATCATCATCTTTCCATGGTTGCTATATTTACCGCTATGTGAACAGTTTCGAACATATCTTGTTTTCAGACTGCCCAAATATATCTGGAAGCATCTAACATTTCGATTTGTCCAAATTCTCTACACTAGTTGCAGAATTGGGTTAATTATATGGCGAGACGGGACAACCGAGATTTGAACTATACTTATTATTTTTTTAAGAACTGACGAGATCTAGCAGAATTTTTGGTTATTTTTTTGCAATTGAATCCGATGGCCATCTATAGTTCTGAAGCGACAAGATTTGAACTTATATGAATAGCTACTTTATAACTTTATTTAAAAAAATCTCAAGTTTAATATAAAGCAGTTATAATACCTACAGGGTTATTCATTATAAATTACCCACCCCCTATCATCATTATTATTACTTTCAGAAAAAAAAGTCCTATATAAAAGTTGTTTGGTTACAGCTGAATTATATTAATAATTTATCAAAAGTTCAGTAGCGTGCGAATTTAAGGGGATACAAAAAATAATATTTCTTTTTTGAATGGGACACTTTGTATATTTTATACATATGTATGTTCTAGTTTATCGTAAACTTACACATAAATAGTTCAAAATGTCAACATATACAGGGTGGGACTCAATTATACAAAGACGAATTTTTGGAATTCTAAGAAATTCTTATATTGAATGAAAACAAGGTAAGACATAAAAATTTACTTCATATTCAATGTTCTGGCATCAAATATACTAGTTCTAGAGGTATTCCATACAGGGTGATTCTTAATGCAACCTGAAATTAGTTTTTTTCTTCATGAAATAAATAAGTTACACCATGTATTTTAAAATTAGTTTTTGATGTTTAAAACATATTGGATACCTTGATATTAGTACTTTTCTTGAAATACAGGGTGATTTGCACATACATCTTGTTATTAAACCGACTTTTTCTGAATCACCCTGTATTTTATAATTAGATCCGTCAAAATGTTTAATTTATTTTGTTCTGTAATAAGCTTAAAATAGTAAATGAGCTGAAAAGATTTCATAATCTTACTATGACCAGTTTTTCAGAAAAAGGGTCCTGAGGGTGGAAGAGGTATCGATTAAAGATAACTTTATGGAAAACCCAGGTTTTCATGATTTGATAATTGCTCTGTTCTGTCGGTTCTGTCAACAATTTGGCATTTATAACCTTAATTAATTATATTGTGAATATTTTGATTGCTTTTACTTTGTTTTCTTTGAATTTTGCAATGTTAGCAAACGATATCCAAGATTTTTTTGAGGAACTTTCGACCGACGATGAATATTGTTGTAGGCTGTTGTAAGTGTATGGACTATCACATCACGTATTGCTGTGTTCTAATTTGACACTTACTTAAAAATAATATATTCTGACGTTTTTTGTAATATTGTATCTGATTCATAATATAATTGTGTGAAGTATATTAGTAAAACATTCTCCTAATAATATTTATTCTTTCGCCCGTCGTTCCACCCAACAAATGGTAGCAGAGCGTGGTTGCTGGTATAAAAAAATATAGTCGGTGAAACAGAAATATTTTCGAAATGAGCACGTCGACAGCAACCGCTTCGTCGTCGTACCATCGCATCGAAGCCCTAACAAAAGAAAACTACGATACGTGGTGTCTCCAAGCGCAAGCAGTGCTAATCAAAAATGGCCTGTGGGAATACGCAAGTGGAGAGATATCCGAACCGATTTCAACTAGCAACGAGACGGAAAAGAAAGAATTCCTGAAAAAAGATCTACTAGCTAGGTCAGAATTATTACTACTTATTTCACCATCAGAGTTAAAACAAATAAAAGGCTGCAAAACTTCGTACGAGCTTTGGAAAAAATTGAAAAGCATTTATCAAAGTACAGGTCCCGCAAGAAAAGCAACACTGCTGAAGCATCTCATACTGAAAAAGTATGAAAAAGGTGACGTACGCGAACATCTAAATGACTTTATGAATACGGTCGATAAATTAGCAGATATGGACATTACTCTAAATTCAGATCTGTTAAGTATCATGATGCTATACAGCTTACCCGCTTCATATGAAAATTTCAGAATAGCTGTAGAATCTAGAGATACACTACCAAAGCCTGAAGAGCTGAAAATTAAAATTTTAGAAGAAAGCGAAGCGAATGACTTAAAGTTAGCTGCAAACAAGAACCTAATTAAAGGATTGGTACTAGAAAAAGGAAATTTACCGGACTGCGAAATATGCATTAAAGGGAAGATGGCTAGACTACCATTTTCATCCCTAGACGGACCACAGTCTACACAAGCGCTGGAAATTGTGCATAGTGACGTCTGCGGACCAGTCAACACTGAGACACTAGCCGGATCAAAATATTTCCTGACATTTCTGGACGACTACACTAAATATTGTTATGTCTACTTTATATCGCACAAAAGCGAAGTTTTTGAGAAATTCAAAGAATACAAAAGCAAAGTTGAAAAATTTCACAACAAACCAATAAAAAGCTTACAATCTGATAATGGAAAGGAATACTGCAATATAGAATTTGATAATTTCCTGAAACAAAATGGAATCAAGAGAAGGCTCACATCACCTTACACACCTCAACAGAACGGCCAAAGCGAACGCAAAAATAGGTCTCTTCTTGATAGAGCACGGTGTTTGATGATCGAAGGTAACATACCTCAAAAAATGTGGGCCGAGGCGGTATACACAGCGAATTATCTCATTAACCGAAGCCCAGCTAAAGCCCTGAAAGGTTGTACACCATATGAAAAATGGACCGGCCGTACTCCATCTGGAAATCACCTACAGATATTTGGGTGTAAGGCTTTCGTCCTAAACAAAAATAGAAAAGGCAAGTTTACACCAAAATCTGTAGAAGGAGTTTTCATGGGCTATGCACAGCTAGCAAAAGGTTATGGAATTTATATTCCTGAAAAACAAAGTATTGTAATAAGCAGAGACGTGAAATTTATTGATAAAATGTATTATAAGGGTGAAGACCGTATCGAAGAAAACTATGAAGATTTTTTAAAGGAACTTGGAGAACAAGAACACAAGACACCTGACAAAGAAAATAAGGTTAATGAAAATACCGACATAAAGGGGAAGAAACAACAAAGAAAGAAGAACAAAGATTCACCCATCATGGAAATCGAGTTCTCATCAAAACCTACCCATGAAACTGAAGTTATACCTCCTGAGCGAGAATCTGAAAATAATGAGCATGAAGTCAACGAAGAACCTGAAAACCGAGAACGTATAAGTCATGAACCATTGAACATGAGAAGTTGTATAAACGAAGAGCCAAGACCCCGTAGAGAAAGTAAAATTCCGAATTGGCATCATGATTATGAGATGACAAATACAGTTTCATGTTCTAGTGAGAATCAAGAACCATTAAATGTAGACGTAGATGAACTCACATTTATATGTAATAAAGATTTCGAAAATGAGGAATGGCATGAAGCTATTAAAGCAGAAGTAAAAGCTCATATTAAGAATGGAACTTGGAAAATTGTCAAGAAAGAAAAGGATATAAAAATTATTGATAACAAAATGGTTTTGAAAAATAAATGGACACCAGAAAAAGGAGAGATAAAGAAGGCCAGACTTGTTGCGCGCGGATTTGGACAAAGACCTGGGATTGATTTCAATGAGACATACGCACCAGTTGCAAAATTGAGTAGCATTCGAACTGTAATTGGACTAGCTGTCGAAGAGGATTTGAAACTCAACCAAATGGATGTCACGACAGCATATCTGAATGGCGATCTAGTAGAAAACATATTCATGAAGTTTCCAGAATATATCGAGCAATATATTGCCGAAATTATGGTAGACGCATGCTATAAGGATGATTTTATTTTGTATGATAAAGCAAAGAAAATGCTAGAAGATATGAGAAGTATCGAGCAAGAAAAAGTATGTCACCTGAAAAAGGCTATCTACGGGCTTAAACAAGCAGGAAGACAATGGTATACAAAACTAGACAATGAACTAAAGAAAATAGGATTTCAAGCGTCGATAGCTGATCCTTGTGTCTACATATTAGCCAAAGGAGGAGATAAAACAGTAATTGCCATATATGTAGATGATCTCCTTATTGCCTATTCTTGTCCAAAAATACTGGCTGAAATCAAGGAAAAGTTAAGCGAAATATTTGAAATAAAAGATTTAGGACAACCAAAATGTATAATTGGAATTGATTTGGAATACAAAGAAAATAGTATAAAATTAACCCAAAAGAAATTTATTCAAGAAACTCTAAAGAAATTCAATATGGAGGATTGCAAGATTTCTACCACACCGATGGAAGTTAATTTAAATCTGGAGCCTAATACGAAAGGAGGAGCAGAAAATTTGCCTTATAGAAACCTAATTGGAACACTTATGTATGTTTCAGTTGCAACCCGACCTGATGTAACGTACGCTGTAAATTATTTATCAAGATTTAATGATTGTTTTGGACCAGAGCATTTCAAATCAGCAAAGCGAATATTACGATATCTAAAAGGTACGATCAATGTTGGTTTAACATATTCCAAATCAGAAGAGCCATTAGAAGGTATGGCAGATTCTGACTGGGGTGCTTGCAAGTTGGACAGAAAGTCCTGTTCCGGTTACATATTTAAATACGCAGGAACAGCTATCAGTTGGGCATCCAAGAAGCAAAGAAGCGTAGCACTATCAACAGCAGAATCTGAATACACAGCTTTGACAGAAGCTGCAAAAGAAGCTGTTTATCTAAGATCACTGTTCAGAGATTTGAACATTGATTTCGGACAAATAACAATTTGGAGTGATAATCAAGCTGCCATAAAATTGGGATATAACCCCATAGTATCCCCTAAGTCGAAACACATAGATCTTAAGGTTCACTACATAAGAGATTGTGTTAATCAAGGAATCTTGAATATCACTTACAAGTGTACAGAGGAAATGGAGGCTGACCTTTTGACGAAGGCATTACCAGGACCCAGATTAACAATGCTGAGAGTCAAACTAGGTCTTCTGCAATAGTGCTGTGAGGAGGAGTGTTGTAAGTGTATGGACTATCACATCACGTATTGCTGTGTTCTAATTTGACACTTACTTAAAAATAATATATTCTGACGTTTTTTGTAATATTGTATCTGATTCATAATATAATTGTGTGAAGTATATTAGTAAAACATTCTCCTAATAATATTTATTCTTTCGCCCGTCGTTCCACCCAACATAGGCCCTCGGCGACAGAGGATATTTAGGAATCGGCTGGACCATTTCACTTTGTGAAACGAAACAGAACTACACTAATGATAGAAGAGATTCAATTTCCTCATTGGAAAAGTTTATGGCTCGTCTATCCATCCAGACAGGAACAAATAAAATAAAAATTAGACACTGGGAACGAAATAACAAATATACCAAACAGACATATCGAAACTAGACCATAAAACAAAAATGCCAAAACTGTAGGCCATAGAGAATATTTCCATATCCTCCAGGCTATTCTCCTTTCCATTTTTCTCATTTTTTTATTGAAACTTTCATTATTATTAATTTACTGTAGTACATGCCTACAGGATGATTAAATACTTGTAATTTATTCATCTTTTTATCAATGGTTCGGTACACTTCGGTATGTATCCATAACTAAAAATGTGATTATAATTTCGTTCACTATCCCTATTCTGCTGAGTACTCTACCCTCGGGACCCTGTTTCTGAAAAACTGGTCATAGTAAGATTATAAAATCTTTTCAGCTCATTTACTATTTTAAGCTTATTACAAAACAAGATAAATTAAACATTTTGACGAATCTAATTATAAAATACAGGGTTATTCAGAAAAAGTGTATTTTCTCTAATTTTTGTCGGTTTAATAACAAGATGTATGTGCAAATCACCCTGTATTTCAAGAAAAGTACTGATATCTAGGTAACCAATACGTTTTAAACATCGTGAACTTATTTTAAAATACATGGTGTAACTTATTTATTTCATATAGAAAAAAAATAATTTCAGGTTGCATTAAGAATCACCCTTTATGGAATACCTCTAGAACTAGTATATTTGATGCCAGAACATTGAATATGAAGTTACTTTTTATTTCTGATCTTGTTTTCATTCAATATAAGAATTTCTTAGAATTCCAAAAAATCGTCCTCTTATAATTGAGTCCAACCCTGGATATTTTGACATTTTGAACTATTTATGTGTAAGTTTACGATAAACTAGAGCATATTAATGGTACCATCAATTGAAAATGCATATTTATTCGTTAATAGTAAAATTACGTGGTCACGGAAAACAAGGATTTTTCAACTTTAATACCCTGTATATCGGAAACTAGTCATAGGATTGAATTGGTCCCATGGACACTTTTGGTCAGGAAGTCGAGTACAGCATCATATCCAAAATTTATAACATTTGACGGAACGCCACTTTGTCATAAGAAAAGCGCGGGGTCCTTGTTCAGCAACTAGAATCGGTACAAAATTACCATCATCAGGCTACAATACAAATGTTATACTTATCAAAAAAGTTATCATGAGATAATGTTAACAGTTGAGACAACATACATCAATATTATTAAAATGAGATAAAAAAATTTTGACATTAAATATATATCAACTACAAATTATTTTAAGTCTAAAGTGATATTAATATATAAATAATAATACAGTTACCTTAATGAAACATTAACAACAGGAATATAATTAATTTGCCATCAATCCATTTTCCTTTTTTTCTAAAAGTAATAACTATGATAGGGGGTGGGTTATTTATAATGAATAACCCTGTACTTATTACAAAGTTGACGTTGAATTTGTTACAGAATTTATAAATAAATATAAAAATATACAGTCGGCTTCACAAAAGGAAAAGTCCTTTTTTAATTTAAGTTCTGAGCACATGAATATTTGTTGATTTAAAGAAGGGTCAGCATTATATTTCAGCAAACACTTTTAAAATATAAAAATATATAGTCTGTTTCATTTTAGACAACAATGTTAACGCTTACATCCAATATAAGCTTAAATGCATTCACAATCTTCGAGATACGATTGCAAATAAAATACAGACGAGACTAAAAATGTTTTATTAACAATAAACGTTAAAAAACTAAGGAATTGAGTCTAGACGACGATATCTATTGGTGTAAATTTCACCCTCAGGCCATCTTTCGATTCTAAAAAAGCTGTTTTAGTATTAAACTTCACCGGATACGAAGGTGATTCTCCGCATGTATGTAATCTATAATTTAAAAGTGTCTTCACTACAACCAACTTTGTTGATAGAATAGCAAAACGTTCTCCTGAAACAAACAATAATGTTATGCCGTACAATTTGTGTGAAGAAAATCAAATGTGTCCACTCAAATTCGCAGTATATAGATATTATTTTATATATCAAAGAAATATTAATTCCAACCAAAATGTATTTTTAATTTATGTCTATCATCTAACAGTTGGGTTGTGCTATAATAATAATAATGATACATTACGTAATAAGCTTAAAAAAAAATTACAAACAAAAAAAGAGCACGTATATATTTGCCCATCCTACTTTTAAAATTCAATTTTCCATTTTACGACAGTAAACAGTCCCAATCATGGGACTTATAGTCTGAATGGATTTCGTATTGGAGCATTATAAATTGCTGCAGTAGAGAAACTGGGAGATTTGTAGGTTATCAAAGTTTTCATGACAAAAGAGTTGACTAGTTTTCTCGACTTTTGAACTGGTCAAAAATAAAAGTATTTTAATATTTGGTAGAATTTTTCACTCATAATATCCCAAGAGGTTTGTATTTTATCGGGTAACTTTGATTGCTTAATAAGAAACTGTTGGATAGCAATTGGACGAGAAAAACTGTCAACTACTACCGAAGGTGGAGCGTTTCTAGATTGATAGTTTTTCGAGTCAAATTGATGAAGGAAACAGTGTAGAATTTATCAACAGAAATTCACCCTGTATCAATACACAAAACCGAGTGTAATTCGGCAAAACAATTTGATAATTTATTGAAAAATAAAAAAATGAAATTTAATAGGATACGGAGATATTGCATCATGTTACGAAACTCTGTTTGGCAAAATACATTTTTTTCCTTCAACGTACAACAAGCTACAGAGCGTTGATTTACCTACGATTTTCACATAAGCGTGTCCATATCTTTTGAAGGACTCTGTATAACGTGGCAAAACCTCATATCAAAGGCTTCAAAAAAATGTAACCAATCCGAACTCGGTATAATATACAGGGGTTCCCATTTGAAAAATCATATGTTTGGTTTGTAACGGAGTTATGCAGCACTCTGTATAGTTCGATATAATTTCAAAATATGGACCTCCAGCACATCTACTATTTTTGTTGATAACATTCTTTGATATCTCTTAAAATAACCCATTTACCGAAGTTAGTCGTAAGATTGGTACACCCTGTTCACAAATCGAATAAATAACAAAAAAGTTTCCCATATGCTGCGAAGTAAAGTGGACACACTGTATATCATATAACAGTTACAAATATACAAAATCTGCTATCTATATTCCGGAAGTAAAATCCATTCATTTTAAAATGTTCTTGCTGTTCTCAAAATATCATTTATCTAATCCGTGTTTAATATGACATTGCTTTGGAATGTGCAAGCAGATGTTACTACACAGGTATTGATTGCTATTAACGGCTTTAGTGCATCCTTGGGGAAGTGAGCGAAGTTTGGTACCAGCATTTTTAGATTTATTTTTAATGGAGTTGAACCGGCAGTGCCATTTTATAAAAAAAAAAACTCATCATAAAACCACAGATTCATGAAACGAGCAACATGCTGTTACGATGTTAATTTGACGGGGCTATTTACAAATTAATGGAAATAAATTTCAACAGTGTAAGATAACCATAGCAGCGTGAAAGAGCACTACCATTATAAAAATGGAGATTTGGGAATAAAGTTTTTTTTAAATACGAGTTAAATCACCCAAAAAAAACTTTACCATGCGGTGTGTAAGAAAAAGAATGAGCCGATAAAAGTGAAAACACAAATAAATAAACCTCTTCTGGAATTTTTATCGTGCCCCTATGGTAAATGTGAAAAGTTACAAATTAACATCTTATACGTCCATGATTGGTCACAATTAATTAATATTTCAGTTTCACCTATTCCTTACAATATTACATTGGTGCTGATACCACGAGAGGAAGTTTCAGTCCATCTCTCCAGTTAGTCTATTTCCTTTTATTCCAGTGTATCCTGCGGTTTGGTTACGATATTTTTTAGCCAAGTTCGTTGAGTTTTTCTGGGAAAACCACTAAAACCTCATACCATATAATAACTGCTTGACTTTTCGACATAATGATAGTTTGCCTTCTATGTTCAATCAATATTCTTCTTCCTTTGGCGTGAATCTCCGCTGGAAAGATTCTTGAGTTTTTTAAATGTTTTGTTCTTGGCTCGTACACTTTTATCCCTGTCCCTTCTATTGGTGTCTTCAAAGAGTCATACTTTCTCATCACTCCACCCTGAGGCATGTCCCAGGAATAATTGAATAGTTAATATCACTTATATCTCGCGTAGTACTTATACATAACTATTTTGCCCTGTTTGAACAGTTTGAAAAAGTCGCTATAAACATTCTATGCATGACAACAACTTTTTTTAATGATACGGCGACCACCGAGATCTACACAGTAACATGTAGCTTTGTATAACTGTGAAAATGTTATCACATATTGTTTCAGTTACCGTAATTGTATTTTCAGTAATAATACCCCTAGGGTCTTGATAATACCGAGATAATTTTGTCATAGAGAATGCTGAAAGCGTGTTGCTTGATAATAGCCCAAGGAGTTAATGATCTTTCTGCCAAGGAAACGATATTATGAATATATTCCATAACCTACCTCGATAGAGCTTAATAATTGTACACATTACAATAGTATATCATACACCAAGGTAGTGAAGACTATTATTATTGAACTAGCACCAAAATAAGGTGCGAGGCTTATAAATGTCTTCCCCACCATGGTGTATATACAAATTTTGCCACTACTAGCCAAATTTAAGGCAAATATTGAAAATAATTCACAAACGCGCCTCGAGAAGCGTTCTCCCCGTCGTCTTACTGTCAATTTTCGATATATTACCAACGTACTCGTTATGTCATCAGTCATTTTTTGATTAAGCGCTAATTTCAAACTAATGGCATCTTCATTCGAATAATTTTATCTTGATAGGTTATTTCAAGCAGCAAATATGTTGAAGACAATCTCCTGGGTATACAAAATTGTGTATTTGTTGAACTACTATCCCTGAATTCTCAAAATATTAGAACTTGTCCATTATTGACCTAGGTTAATAATAGAAAAAAATTATCAACCATTAATAGAGAAGTTGGCTAGCAGAAGCACAGCTAGTAGTGGAAAAATAGTATATTACATAACGTGTACGGAAAGTGACATTTTTCACACGAGTGTGAAAAATCACTTTCGCACGAGTAATGTACAGTATTTTTCCTACGATCACGTGATAATTTCACCAAATAATGTGTAATCAACATCTGACATATTAATACACAAAATGTTACAATTAAAGTCAACAAACTTGATTTCAAAATTAACAATAACTATCAATAGTGACAAAAATATCGAGGCTAGTACTAGAGTGCCACCAAGATTTAGCTGACGTCTCAGCAGATAACAACATTATCCTGAGGTGGGTTAAAGGGCACGACAGGAGTAAAGGAAATCGCATTGCTGATTCTTTTGCCAGGGAAGCCGCTGTACTAAAAATTCTAGGACCCAGTGACACCTACGGCCTAACGACTTCGACAATTGCGGAACTAGCCAAACGTTACACCCATGCTCAATCCCTTAAGAGATGGGATGGAATCAAAGGATGCAGTTTTGCCAGGATCACCCTGGGCGACCCTGGGAAGCTGGCGCCGAAGACATATTTGGCGATGACCAGGAAAAACCTACGTTCAACAGTAGGATTCCTGACTGGTCACTGTCAACTAAGTAAACACCTCCATACTATGGGGCTAGTGGACACACCTCTATGCAGGATGTGTGAACAGGAAGATGAAACTGTCAGGCATGTCTTATGCGAGTGTCCGGAGTTATCGTCAATAAGAGAGTGTGTGTTCGGTGAGTCTTGGCCTACACCTGCCGATATAAAGGAGATGTCTCCCAGTGACCTGTCCACCTTCCTGAGAAGGACAGGATGGACAATGACCTAGGAGGACAACTCCTCGGGAGGATGTACAATGGGTCACATGTGGCCTAAGTGCTGTGAGCCTACACACTCACCCTCCCTACTCTACAGATACAGATAGTGACAAAAATTCAAGTAGTCTAACTATATAATATAGGTAGGTTATTACAATTATTAATTGGTTGGATACTTATAGAAATTGAAAGTGAAATTATTATTGTTCATCATACTTCATAGTTCATACATACTTATCTTGAATACCTTCCAAGATGATTACATTTTTCTACTATTATAACAGGTGATTTGGATTAGTTGGTACAACATCGGACTTCTGACGAAGAGTACTCGGGTTCGATCCTCGACCGCGCCCTAATTTTTTTTAATCAAGAAAATGACAAAAATTTCACTTTTCAATTAGATCGCTTCAAATTTAGATATTACATAGGTAAGTCTAATTAAAAATTATATATTTGTCAGCTTGCCATTTTCAATCTTAATTAAAATTCATTTGACAGCTTTTTTATCCGTACACGTACGAATAAGTTTTTTTTTTCCGTACGCGTATGAATAAAGGCTACTTTTCTTAGAACTAGACAGTGCGATAAATGTCACTTTCCTATGTGATCGTAGGAAAATAATTTTTTGATCTATATACTTTCGACGATGAATAACATGTTTTAATACTATATTCATTTAACCAATCCTATCAAACTATCTGAATATAATTAGAATAACCCTTCCTTCCCAAAACTGCATTGCCTCCGACAGGGGCATGGGCATCTTCAGGAGAAGAATGTAGATTACGTGGTATAAGGAAAGAAACCTTTCAAACTTGTGGATTGCATAGCAATGCATAACATCTAGAGTTTCGCTCAATTTAATTTCCTGTTTGACATCAATTTTTAGAAACTCCAAAAGCTGAGCAACTTTTTTTCGTTCAATAACTGATAAAAACAGTAGCGGCTCATGTAGGGGTGCCGCAGAGATACAGATCTGTCGTGCATTCTCTAGACAAGTAGTGGACAGAATCGCAGAACTTGAAATAAAAAAGTAAAATAAATGAGCCTCTTTCAACTATTCAATTGTACGCCTATGGTAAATAAAAATTTGCACACTTCAATATAAATATTGTATCATTACCCAGCCAAAAAAGATTGTCTTAATAATGCGGTGGTATCTACTAAAATTGAACTAAAAATATGAAATTTCACAATAGAAATGTCAAATTTCCCGCTGCAACACCACTGATTCTAATTCCCGTAATATAAATGGTTACCTGTTGTAAAACACATTCTGACATTGTGTGGTTAGATATTTAAATGCTGTTACAAAGCAAACAAAAGCATCAATCAACAAAGAGAGTTTCATCAAAAGCAGACTGCAAAAAAGCAATTTTTAGTGGAAATAGATTACCTAGACAAATTCGTTGTCCGACACCAAAGGGCATGTAAACCAAACCGTCAACGTTAACATTGGCGTGGGGGCTGTTAACGAAACGTTCTGGATTGAATTTATACGGATCTGGAAAATATTTTTCGTCCAATGATAATGCAAATAGGGGGATATAAATTGACGTGTTTTTCTCAATTACTAAGTTAGTTCCTTCCAATTTGTAATCTTCAATCGATTTTCTATCTAGAAGTGGTACAAAGGGATATCTTCTTAGAGTTTCTGGAAAAGGTGGTAAAGTTGATTATCACATTACTAGTCCAATCTTACATAGGTACAGTGCCCCAAAAAAAGGATATTATCTCAGAGATTTCTCAAAAGATAATCGCTTAATACAATTTTCACAGGAAACTGTAGTTGAGTGGATAAGGCTGAGAAATAATACACCACAGGATGAACGATAGTAGCGTAAGTTAATGGAAGCTATCAGAGCCTTGGGAGCTCTGGAAAATATGATCAAATCCAAATTATTAAAATTAAACAACAAAGATTAGACTATACAAAACAATCATACAAACTACCCTGTTATACGAAAGTGAAGCTTGGATATTGGATAAATAGAATAAAAGTGAACTAGAGAGGTGGGAATGAAGGAATTAAGGATGCGGGTCAGTGGAGAAGAAGAAAGAACAAAGAAATCCAAGACAAGTTAAATTGAAGCACAGCGGTTTCGATGGTTATGCCATGTGGTTAGGCTGGATGACGAAAGGTGTGTGAAGAAGATGCTTCTTGGAGGGGAAGAAGGTAAGACCTAGGAAGAAATCGATGGATGCTGTTAAAGAAGATATGAAACAGTTAGGAATAGAGGACTGGAGTGGGATTACAAAAGATCGAGTGGAATGGAGAAATATACCAAAAGAAGTAGAAGCTATGGGCCTAAAAGGCCTACCATGCTGTTCTGTAGGCTTTTTCAGACAAAAATGAATAGAAACTACTATAGTTAGTAGAAAAAGGATCTTTAATTTATGGTGGTGGAAAGTGTTGCAGAAAAAACAAGATACAGAATAAGTAAATAGGGAATCATTGAAAAAAACACCTCCTCACTTCTTATGGGATCCAAATACCATTACCAGATTTGGAAAGAACGCTATTCAATGGCACACAGACGGCTCAAAAGCAAAAGACAGAACTGGGATAGGAGTGTTCGGGCCAGGAACCAAATACTTTGAAAGCTTGGAAAAAATACCAAGTATATTTCGAGCGGATATCCACGCCATAAGAAAGTGCGCCCAGTTCAATATTGATAAAGGATACAGAAGACAGAGGATTATCATAATGTCGAATAGTCAAAACAGCCATTAAAGCACTGAGCTCTTGTATAATCAGTTCCAAAATGGTGTGGAAATGCCTGGACAAACTCAATGAACTAGGCGAGAACAATATAGTCTCCTTACTATGGACACACTGGAATAGAAGGAAATGAAATAGCAGATGAACTAGCAGAGAAGGCGACTGAAATATCTTTGTGGGGGCCTGAACCCTTTTGCGGAATCAGCCCCAATGCAATAATAGAAAAAATAGGTAGAGGCGAGAAAAAGAGATCTGACCATTGGAAAAATCTAGTAGGGCTTATACAATCAAAGACTTTTCTGGGTGACTACAACCTGCGCTAAGAGTTTTAACAGGGATCCTAACGGGACATTGTCGCCTGAATGGCCACTTGAAAAAGCTCAAAATGGTGGAGGAAGTAGAATGCAGATTTTATGGCATGAAAGAAGAAAATTCCATCCACATACTTTCCAACTGCAAAGCACTCCAGAATCCTAGAGCACAGCACCTGGGAGATCACTGGTTGGAAAAGGAACATTTACCTAAGTTGAAGCCTGCAGACATCCTAATTTTCCTTCGGGAAATAGGACTAGAGAAGCTACTAGTTTCTTAGACTCTCCTCAGAAACTGAGTAGAAGTAAGGGGGCACCATAGGTCTTTAATTTCTCAGTGAATGTCACTCCAAAATACATTTATATGCATCTTCATTTTATTATTATTATTTTTTCTACGACAGTGCGTTTCAACCCACTTTCCCGCACGCATTCTAGTTTTGAAAGTGTCACTTTCCCGCACTAGTGCGAGAAAGTAAAATTATGCAAATTTTGACCTTCTTAGATAGTTTTTTTACGTTGGAAGTTATTACTATTGTTACAACAGGTAAATAAATAGTCCATCAAATAATATCTACATCTTTTCTAGCTTTTTGTCGCATTTTCAATTTATTGAAAATATAAAATAATGAAGATATTTTGATATAACCCTGTACATTCTTTAAAGTAGTGTCATAAAACAACTATCAAACCACCCGGGTTTAATATTAGAAAAATGTATCAAATAAAATTATTTAATCTTCAAATGACTTAAAACCGTTGCCGTCACCTTCATTGTCATCTTTATGTGACCTGCAACCGATGCCATCCTCATCATCAATGTCATCAACTCACCAGCTAACACCAAATAACTCCACTGGACCGGCTATTTTAAGTGATTTACAGAATGCAACAAATTGTGTTTCTAATATTAATATTTATAATCATAATAATAGTTTTTGGTTAGAGTTTTTTATATGTATGTTGAAATAAAATAGCTTTTGAAAATGGGTTGGTATACTTTTTTGTATATACGGTCGTAGAAAAAATAATGTTCCTAACTCATGCGCAAAGTGTCTTTCCCGCCCTTGACCGCTTGCCCGAACTCCGCTTCGCGTCGTTAGGGTCAACTGCAGTCGCGTGCGGGAAAGTATCACTTTCCGCACTTGTTAGGAAAATAACTATTTTCACAAATATTTGTCTAAGCACTCGGAAATTTTCCCCATGCATTGACTTACCTAAATAACACATTTCCAAATATTTCATCTCTTGAGTAGCTTGCCAAGTGATTTTTCCATCGTATTTTTTGACAACTGTGATAATTTCTTCTCGTAGTCGATCTTGTATATCTTGATTAACAGCTAGTTCAAACATAATCCACGAGATGCCTGTACTTGTGGTCTCAATACCTGCTACCATGAACTGTACGCCGCTCGCAAAATGACCTATTTCACCTACATAAACCTTCTAATTAGAGTCGCAGTATTGTCAAACAAAGATAAAGTAAACTTAACACAGGACAATCATTTCTAGAAACTTTGTAGGTATATAAGGAGAAATTAAATTGGGTGTTTATAAATTTTTAATTGGCAGGACTTCTCGTTTTACTTTGTCTTTAGAGACAGTTGTTTAGTTGGAACTGGGGTGGCTTATGGTTTAATAGCCTTCATTAATGAGAAATCGGATATTTTCTATTATGCTCCAATTTACAATTATTAATTTAATTTCTAATTACAATGCCCTAAACTTGAGAGCATGAAAAGCCGTCCTTAAAAGAAAATAGAGTTTTGGTAGTAGAGAAGGCAAAAAAACGTTTGTAGTGCCAGGTGAAAATGATTTCATAAGTTTCTGAATAAAGTTGAACTTTTTCTATACAGTGTATCGTTGAGATCTAGAAAACGGTTAGGCTAGGTAAAAGAGATATAGATGTTGAATTGTGGCAATACTGAATAAATAAAAAAATGAGAGAATATGACAAAAATTTTTAACATTCACTGACGTTTAGTGATGAGCAAAGCAAGACCAAGACCAAGACTCAGTCTTGATCTTGGTCTTGCTTATTCAGTCTTGGTCTTATTCTTGCTCAAATCTGTCTGGTCTCGGTCATGGTCTTGGTCTTGCTGTATTTTGTTTGGTTTTGGTTTTAGTCTTGGTCTTGCCATAATTTCTTAACGAACATCTTCCAAAACATTTTGTAAACATTTTATTTTTATGCAACAAACATTTTTAAACCTAATTTCGATCTTTGAATTAAAAAAAGTTCATTAAGACATTATGTACTCTTCGAACATTTTTGTAGATCCTTTTTTTAAACAGTGATTTCTTTGTTTTTTTCATGTATATCGTTAAAATCTAGTAAAGAAAACTTACAATTCGACATGCCAACTTATATTTTTCCAAGAAAAGCATATGTTGACGCTGTTACAAATATTTTATCTCATATAGTTACTGTGAAAAAGAATTTTTGGTTGAGTCTTGCGTATTTACGTGAAGAAATCAAGTGACAAAGCGAAAAACTTGAAAAAATGAATTTCCTACCCTTGTGCTGCCAAGCATTACTTTCCACTCCAATTTTGAGGTTCATATGATTGGCTTCCTGATAAGCTAGGCGTAAAAACTGATGATGGGGTCTCAATATCTTCTGTATGTTCTTTGTGGCATTACTTATTCTTTTTTCTTATTTTTTGGGAATCAAACCACAATATTGTTTTTATATTTTTATTACGTCGTTTCGGTAGCGTTCCAGCCAGGGTAGGGGATCTCTGAAGGCGCGAGGGTGCTGTCACATAGAGAGTCCCGCCAGTACTAAAATTTCTAATTTAATGAGAACCAGAATGAAGTTAGTGGTAGTTGCAGATTCTTCCACATATATCAGCGCTGACATCCTAACCTAAGTATTTTTTTATCTATGATCCTAACCTGACAACTGCCTGACAACTTGCTTATTTGTGTGTGAGTGTATTCGTTGTGGGTTTTTATTTAAGAGACAATGTCGAAAATATGTATTGTGGAAGACTGTAATGTGGGGTGCACCCCGGTAAGCTTTATCTTTATAAAAACATGTTTCATCAAATAAAAAGTGACAGAAGTAGTTATATTCTTCCATGCAGCTTTGAACTTCCCAGCATTGTTGTTGAAATCCCAACATCTATATTTCTTTATGTTTGTCATTGAAATATGAAAAAAAACGTTTCATTTATTGTATACTTTTTTTATTTGATAAAATATATGAACTTGATGATGATTGCTTTATTTTTGCAGACGTCAGGCATTATATGGTCCATTTTTTGACATTTCATTGAATTTTACTTGACTATTTGAAAGTTATTATTGTACTATCAATCTAATGTTAAGTAACTTTTAATGACAAATCCAAAATGGACCATAGATGTAATTTCGCAATAAAAGTAAAATTACAGTAATTTTAAATAATATGCCGAAAAAAACTGTAAAATTACAGGAATCTCCTTTTTCGGCTGTTAGCGAAGTTCACAACCATCTGATTTGTGTTGGGGTACTGACGAGGCGCCACCCGTACGCATGTTTCAATTCCGCCATCCATCTCGGCACCATAGGCAAAATAAGACGTTCTGATTGGTTGCGTTGTATCTACTACTATCTACTGGCAATATGGAAATTAATAAGAGTCACTCTCACTCACAAAAATTCACGTACCTTCTTTATTTGTACAAATTAAATTGAACATGCTGGCATTTTTAAAAAGCTAAAGAACCCAGCTTTCGGATGATGAAAAATATACAGGGCATTCTATTTAAATAAATCAAATAATTTTTTTTGAAAGTAGCCAATTATTTTCCTCGTCCTGTACAACTGGGAAAACATTTTAATGTTATTGGGGAAAAACTTTTTGAAATATCAAACTTATTGGTGGAAACCGCACGTTTCTATATAAAAATATAAAAACATAATATTGTGATTTGATTCCCAAAAAATAGGAGAAAAGAAGTAATGATGGGTCTGAATAAAATACGGGTCCTGTAAGGTTCACAACCCTCGGAATTTTGCAACGATTTTTTGACTTTTTTTAATAGAAAGCCCTATTGCTATAGAACGTTTTAATAAAAAAAAATTCTTGGATTATCCACTTTTGAAAGAGAAAATCGCGATCGAAAGTACCAAAAATCCGCCATTTTTTTTAAATATTTGACAATTTTTGACAATTTTTGACAATTCTTTCTTGATATCGGATGGTCACAAATTTAAGAAAGAGCGGAGAATGGGCAATGTTGCCAGCTTTCATTTCCGTAGCTCGTTACGGCTTGGAAATAACACCAAGATTTCAGATGTATCTTTTCACATATAACACCGATATACTTACTCTCTTTATGATCTAAAATGTATGTATTGAAATTTACTTTTTTGGACATATTATTGTATGTTCCACAGTGTACTAACTTGGTACGTGTATATTTTATGACGTTAGAGTGAAAATAAAGAATTATGTATATTTTTGTGATTTTTAGTTGAAAATGAACGTTAAATGTCCTGATAAGTAGGTATATTTCGAGAAGGGGAAGGGAATAAACATGTTTGTATATAGATAGACATGAATATAAAATGATTTTTTTTTCCATATTATGATGTTTTCCAAAAAGGGGAAGCGAAGTCAGTATGCTTATCGATGAATTCCATAATTCAAAGATCTGGATTGATTGATTGATATCGCGAGCGAAGCGAGCGCGCCGGGTCGACGTTTCGCAATTCACACGCGCGAATTGCGAAACGTCGACCCGGCGCGCATCCATGTGAAATACAAATTAGACACTATTTCGAGAAGGGGAAGGGAATACATCTCTTCACCTCAAATTGACTGACTTCATGGGATTTCTACTAGAGCAAAAAAAAATTATCATAATTCAACACATACCGCTTCCCCACCAACTGACACAGATCAAAGTGTAACTAAAATATCATTAAATACGGAGCAAGAGAATAAGAAAAAAATTGTTCCTAACTATTATATAAATATTCATGGTTATAAATGCGAATCATTTTATATTGTGATATATTCATGTAATCTAATACGATGTATTCAGCTGAAAGAAAATTAAGACCATTTCACAACGCCGTTAGAAAGTGTCACCTGATCCTAATTTGTGAGCCTAGGATATCTAGACATAAGCTCTGACATAAGATTTTAGTGTGTAATTTTATAAGCTTAAGTTTCAAACGAAAATGTTAATGCTTACGAATATTTCTAAAAATTGGCAAAATTTAAGTATTTTCTTCCGGTTTTTTGTGTGAAACAGACTGACATTTAGTTCGAGATAATAACCTTTACTGTTTAAAGTGAAAATATTTATCGTGAAATAGCATGAATTGGTGTTGAAAAAGTACAATTTTTTGAACTAAAATCGTGATTTTTGAAGTAATTACTGGATGATCCAGCGAAATTTTTGTTCTAATCTGCTTTATTTAAGGTAAGCTTTCAAACAAATCTAAAATTAACATAAAATTCCGAGGGTCGCGAAGTTTACCAGAACCTAAAATACTAGTACTTCGTTGAGGTAAATATGGGCTTATGTTTTATGTACATTGTACAGAAAAAATGGCAAAATATACTCACCAAACTCATCTCCCCCTTCACTCCTATTTTTCATCATAACGTCTATAATATCTATAACTTTATCGTTTGAAACCTTTCTCAGTTCGATCACTTCTGAAAATACCTTAACTAAAAATTTAATAGCACCACTATCGACGAAATTGAGCCTAAAAATATCTACCCAGTTAGCTCTCACGTAATATAGAAACTGAACAATTATAGTTTTATATGAGGGATGGAATAATCTTCTAAGAATCTCTCTAAATATACTTCTTTCGTCTGTTAAACATTTTGTGTCAATACTAAAAAAGCACTTTCCAATAGCTTCGGTTATGAAATTTGTATAAATTTCTTTTATGTCTAAAGGACTTTCATTCTTCGCTATTTGATCCATGAGTCTATCTCCTACTTCGTTGATGGTATTTGTCATTCCTTTCAGTTTCCCAGAGGTAAAAAGAGGAGTTAGTTGATTTCGAAGGTATTTCCATCTGTTGCTTTTGGACATAAGTAAGAAATTTCTAAATATATCACTATGACGAGCAGACGCTATACTTCTATTTCTAAAATTCGTGAAATCCTTGATCAGTATTTGCTTGATGAGTTTTGGAGATCGGATCATCAGAATAGGTTTATCCATGAAGAAAAAGCCAACGTATGGTTCGTCAGTTTGATCATAGAGATTTTTAATTACTTCTCCCACAGTTTTGGAAAACAGAACAAGTTCATAGATATTACCGAAGATTGGTATTGGTTTTACATAGGGTATTTTTCGATCTTTCCAGTAATCGAACACTCGCAAATGTTTGTAGATTAAAATACTCAAAGCAACAACTGTTATTGCTAACAATATTATAATCATCTGTAAGAAAAAGAGAAAATAATGAATAAAAAAGGTTATTGAGTTTTATCCTATTATTTCTGAGTGAACATTTTCAACCTTATGATACGTTTAAGGTCTGCTTGTGGAAGGTTTAGTCCTCGATGTTAAAATCAATTAACTTCAGCAGATTTGGAAGAAATGGAAAGTTTCTAAATGATCAAATAATACTGGATATGATTCGCAGTCGTGTGGACTCTCAGAAAATCGTATTTTAGTTTTCAACAGCGCTAGAAGTCTTTTCAGGTAAAACATCTGAAGCAAGTATTTCCAGTACAATATTGATAAAAGAAAAGAAAAGGCAAATGCCTAGCAAAGCTTAACGAAGTAACATTGTCATTTCACTGTACGCTACAGGAAACACTGCCAATAAAAAACTTTTAAAAAGCAAATTACTCTCAAGACAAACCAAAATCAATATTTATGAAGTGCTAATAAGACCCGTCATGTTGTTTGCTGCTGAAACAATGACACTGACCAAAAAGGAACAAGAAGACTTGAGAATAATAGAAAGAAAGATAAAATCAGAACTATATTGGAACCAATCAAATTGAGAGATAAAGAGTACAGACAAAGAATGAACTATGAAATTGAGCAAGAGCTGGAAGGAGAGGACATAGTAAGGAAAATAAAAAGACAAAGAATGAAATGGCTGGGACACATATATAGAGCAGAAGAACAAGAAATAACACTGCAAATGACACAATGGGATCCTGGGGGAAGAAAACGTAGGGGTAGACCTGGAATAAAATGGCTGGAACAGCTGAAGGAAGATATGACAAGAGCCGGAATTGGAGGATGGAAGGACAAAGTAAGCAGCAATAATGAAGGAAAAGAGTACTCTTTTTAGATTTCCAAGCTTTCCTAAATATTTATTTACATCTTCAGGGAACTACAAAAGTGAGAAAAGACATAATTTACAAAACAGTGTTGTAGCGAGCTAAACAATGCGAATGGCCAATCCAAAGTAAGATTTCACTGATAGTTTTGACAATAGTCCAAACAGGACACTGCCACCTGGAAGGACACTTCAAAATCCTCAAACTAGTGAAGCAGGAAGATTGTGTGGTATGGATAGAGAAATTTTTATTCACATAAGTACAGGACATTATCTGAATAAATAGTTGATGAAAGAAAAACACTTGTTTAAGTTGAAATCTGTAGATCTCCCTAATTCCTTAATGAATAAATAGGCTTTTGGAGAAATTAAATAAAATATACGAGACAAAATAAAAAGTGTGAAAAAACAATGTGCTATGAAAATGGTAGAAATGCAAAAGATTAGAGATTAGACTGTGACAGACACACAAACCAGGTGGGGTAGAAAATTGAATTCAAGTATAACCATTTACACAGACGTTAATTTGACCTATGATAAAATAAAGGAAAATTGTACCAAGTAAACTGGGGAATCCGGAAAAAAGCTCATAAATATGGAAAGTTTCATGAAAAGGACTAAAGTCCAAAGGGGCTTAAATCAAAAGAGGATTTTGACGAAGCAAAATTTTTTATCTCCGGGTTGAAGAGAATAATAACCAACCTATTTATATATTTGATGTATTTGTAGACGATTTGGCTATGAAAATAGCTTGAAGTTATGGAGCAGTGGAAATAGTAGTTTGTACAACTAGTGCGAAAAGTGATTCGGGCACAAGTTGTACACAATATTTCTTCTACAACCATATTTATTAATGAAAAATATACTGTAATTTATATGGTTATTTTATTTAAACTTTGAACAGAAAAAGCTTACAATATGGAAATGAACAGAAAAATCAGTTGAATGTATAATTAATTGTGAAATTTGAACAATTCTGTATTATTATTATTATTATTATATTATTAGTATTTTGATCTTGGTTCATAACTCCTAAAGCAATGCTCAATAGGTTAATGTTTTTATAATTAATAAGTTAAAATAAATAATGAAATAAATAGTTCACTCAATTTTGGTTTAAATTCAAAAATTTTCCACCAACAAGTATTAGGTTGAATTGTCAAAAAAAGTTGACAAGTCACAGGTAGCTTTGTTTGACATTTCGGTGCGGAAAAATGCCATAGCGTGTACTTTTCGCATTACTTTTCCAACGGTGTTTTGCATGGTGGTTGTAAGAAAAAGGAATAGTAATTGTATAATATGAGTTTTGTGACAATATCCAGAATAATATCCATTTGAATATTTCCGAGAAATAAAATGGTATGAAAAGCAAAAGTGTTCTAAATAATCCAGTCATTATTGACATTCGAAATCGAAAATTTAATTATAATTCCAAAAGTTTTCAAACTTCGGTCAAGTGAATGGTACATTGAGACGACAATAAATCTCATTTTGCAACCTTGTCCGAAGTCCGGAACATTGTTAAAATTGCAATATAATTAATTTTTGCTGTATGGTCGTGAAAAAAATTCCAAAAGTTCTGCAAACTTGGGGAAGTTTTCGATATAATATTTCATATCACGTATTAAATTTGCAACAAATCTAAGTGTACGGAACATTTTTTGTTATTAAAAATTAATGTTTTTTTTTTATTAAACTGAAGGAAAACGTTCCAAAAGTTCTGCAAATTTGACAGATCTATCGGAAAAATGTACCGAACGATTGTATAAATTTGCAACCTTTTACGTTGACCGGAACATGTTTATTTATAATTTTTTAAAATTTGTGTAATTTTTCGAGCAAGGCGGTCTCGGAATAATTACAAAAGTTTTGAAACTTGGTTGCAAACTTTGAAAACATCTATTCTGATGCATTTCCAAATTTGCAACCTCATACGCGATCCGGAACTTTATGGAATTTGCAAAAATGTAATTTTATTATTTTTCCACCTTCAAGAAAATTGCAAAAGTTTCGAATCGCGTATGAGGCTGCAAATTTGTAAATGCATCAGAATAGATGTTTTCAAAGTTTGCAACCAAGTGTCAAAACTTTTGTAATTATTCCGAGACCACCTTGCTTGAAAAAATGACCACGTATTAAAAAAAAATTATAAATAAACATGTTCCGGTCAACGTAAAAAGTTGCAAATTTGTACAGTCGTTCGGTATATTTTTCCGATAGATCTGTCAAATTTGCAGAACTTTTGGAACGTTTTCCTTTAGTCTAATAAAGAAAAATGTTCCGTACACTTAAATTGGTTGCAAATTTGACACGTGATGTAAAATTATATATCTAACACCACTCCAACTTTGCAGAACTTTTGGAATTTTGGTCTCAAGAACTGAGCAAATTATCATATCATTTATTGCATTTTTAACAATGTTCCGGACTTCGGAACAGGCTGCAAAATTTCATAGTTTGTTTTTATACCATTCCCGACCTTACGTCAAAATTAGAAAGCTTTTGGAATTATAATCAATTGATTGTCTTGACTGAGTGAACTAAAAACGGAATGAAACAATAAAACTGATGAAGATTGCAGATCCGTGAGTGACATAAATAATGAAGGAAACACACAAAAAAATGGAGGAATTTTCACTTAAATATGTATGATAAACCAATAAAAAAATTTAAATAGTGGTATCCAACATTGGGTAGGTATACAAAATTTGTCATGCCGACTGAAAGAGTTCTAATAATTGAATAGATGAGTCTTTTACTTGATGAAGATCCATACTAAACGATGAAATAAAACAATTTAATTTGCTTAAACCTTCATTAAATTATTTGAACTAACTTCAATACTTACTTATGACGCGCTTCGCTAACACAGTAGCTTCCTCAAACAAATTGAATTGTTTCATTTCATCGTTCAAATAATTGGTTCATTGTGGATATATTCAATTATGTATTTCATCCTAAATCTGTTTTTTATCCAATTAATTCAGTCCAAATAATCCATAGATGGAAATTTTACAACAAATCATGATTATTAAAAATTCATTTTGTGTTAAGCAATTATATTCAAATCACCATTTTGATTGACTTACATTATACTGCATATAGAAAATCTTAAAATATAAATATAAATAGGTACCAAATTTATAGTACTTACCATTAATATTTTTTTGCGACTGCACTACAAAATTCTTCGGATAATAATCACCATCCAACTAAAGATACCATCCTCATCTGACTGACGATTTAAGAGCAAATATGTTTATTCACCTTAATTTTATTTCCATCTCAACCAAATACTGTTCCCTTTTTTTAAATTGCGAATTATTCCAGGTATACTAACATAGCCGGTTTTTGCGTGAATTTCATAATACATTAAATAGATGGGAACCAGTTTTCAGTATGCAACAATATATTGGGTTGTTCAGTCATTTTTTTTTACCGTTATCGATTTTCCAATCATTGATAAAAGTATTGAGCATTTATGGAATTTCAAAAATACTGTAATTTTTTTTATAAATTATACAATCTCAGCTTAAGCCCTGGAGATAATCTTCATCTTAAGTCAGCTAATTCCAGAGGCTTTATTTTTTGTATACCTTACCATCTTTTTCATCTTTTCATAAGATAAAGTTGAATAGTATGAAAGCATGTGATTGTGCTGACATTTTATCGATCCTTGCCTTCTTATTCACCTATTTGAGGATCTTTTCACCAGGTTATTTTGCGATGTGGCATCCTGCTGGAACATGTGAGTTAAGGACATTGACGAACTCAGTGGTGAAGTGCCCACTTAACTAACCTTTTCATAGTATTGCTGTTGTGTTTTCTTATCCATTAGACCAGTTACTTCTTGTCTGCGAAATATAAAAGCTCAACAAAAAATCCTTCAAAATGCGACCCAACTAGCAAAATGGAATTCTAAGAGGACTGAATTGTTGTATAACAGTCGAATAGCGTTGTTTTAAGGACTTTTGATCTTCATTAAGCCTTTTGTTGCGATAATTTTGTTTTTTAAAGAAATTTTTTGTATTAAATTATTCTATAGTGACTTTTACAATATATGCTATAAAGCATTATACGATCATTTCTTTTAAAATTATATAATACCTTGTAAGAAAGTTTATACAATATCAAAAATATCATGTTATAATACTTTTATACCTATTGTAAGAGTTCTATAATATACTATATAACTAACAGCTACAACAGTATAAAATAGTTACTCAAGCTTGTCTTATTGAAGCTGTATAATGTTGTATAATAAATATTGTATAGCATTCAATTGCGTTGCATTATAAAACACTTTTTAGTTGTATAGTGCCTAAATATTCTTCGTTATAAAATAGTTATCGTATACCGTTCCATTTTACAATAAAATATTGTTTAAGGCATCTCATTGGGATAAAACTGCTGCTTTATAAATCGCCATGTTTAAATAAGCAATTCTTGTACCGCTATCACCGCCATTATGAGCAATTGAGTTGGAAACATGAAACTATATTGAAAAATGTGACTTTATCATTATTTAGAGAATTATATTGTTGAAGAATATCCATATGAAGTAATAAACTATTAAAATCATAAAAAAACCAGTATTTTAGGATATTCTATTTTATTATTTTTTTTAAGTATCTACTTGAAACTTAACCAGAATTGGAGCGTTTCATTTTCTTGCCAAATATATACCTATAATATATCAGTAAAATTTGCGGCACATCAAAATTTGTGCTATTAAACCATCCAAATGAAATTATAATTTTCACTCCGCCCAAGCGGCCTAAGTCGTTTTGATAAGTCTTCATTTCTACATATGAAATGTATGATGCACGTTCAAGTTGAAATATAATTTGGTTCTGATATTCTTCACTAAAAAATGAAATGCTCTTATAAGAGTCATATAAGAGTTGTATAAACTTTTAATAGAACTGTCATGCAACCCAACAGTTCTATAAAAATTGGCCCTTTTTAGTTGTATAGCGATCATTTAATTGTTTTGTAGACCGTCTTTTTAGTTGTATAGCGATCATTTAATTGTTTTGTAGACCGTTTTAAGAATTTTAGTATCCTATAAGACATATCTTGTAGCTGTTTATACAAACCTTATAGAATTTAAGTAATACAAACAGCTATTTTTTATAACATTTACATTTTTTGTTAACGTTTATTTATTATCTATTAAAATCATCTTTCGTTAACTCGCGAAACAGCTTCTCCACTTTACAAATGGAATAAAAGCGGCTGTATATTTCTCATGAAATAGGAAAGCTATTTATCTGAGCTAGTGCGTTATCTCCGTATCCGATTATCTGGAGAACTGTTATTTCTGTTAAATAAACCATGCTTTTGAATTGCAGCTTACAAGATTCAAACGATAAGTATTTTGAAAACTAACATTGTCATGCAAGTTGCTCCTTCTTATTCAATTCACAAGGTGTTTGTGATTTTCTTGAAACCGTATAAGTAAACTGATAATGATAATAGGAATAGCCATTCTCCACGCGTATGAAGCTTGCCAGCAAATCATTCATTCCGTGCTAATTTCACACTATACTTTTTTAACGTCATTAGCAAATAATAGTTAAAACGATCTTATAATAAAATAAGGCTTAACATATTTATAGAAAATAAAAAAGAATCAATATAAACATTGAATTTACAAATGGGTACCAGATTATTAAATTGAATTGAAATAATATATTAGACAGTGGGAATTCAATGATTAATATAGTCATGGATACGAATGTCTTGATAGCCACTAAATGCGAGTTGCGGACACTATTTTTTATACGCCCATACTTCAATTTGTATCATAAGATATGTACCTACAAATTTCAAGAACTAGTAGCTTTCGGAGAATCTGTTCGAGAATCTGTTCGAAAGGTAGTCGTAGCCATATTGGCTAAAACCTTGTTTTTACAGGAAGTATGAAAACAATCTATGTCTCTTAGGGTGGGTATTATAAAAGTATTTTGACGTAAAACTAAAAGTTAACTTGTAGAATGACGTCACATGTTATAGTTAATTTCAAAATGTCGGGTGGAAGAAGTATCGATTAAAGTTAACTTTATGGAAAAACCAGGTTTGCGTGATTTGATAGTTGCTCTGTTCTGTCGGTTCTGTCAAGAATTTGGCATTTATAACCTTAATTAATTATATTGTGTATATTTTGATTGCTTTTACTTTGTTTTCTTTGAATTTTGCAATGTTAACAAACGATATCTAAGATATTTTTGAATAACTTTTAACCGACGATAAAGAAGATGCCCTCGGCGACAAAGGATATTTAGGAATTGGCTGGACCATTTCACTTTGTGGAACGAAACAGAACTACACCAATGATAGAAGGGAATCAATTTCCTCATTGGAAAAGATTATGGTTCGTCTATCCATTCAGACAGGAACAAATAAAATAAAAATTCGACACTGGGAATGAAATAACAAATACACCAAACAGACATATCAAAACTAGACCATAAAACTTAAGTCAAAATTCCTATGCCATAGAGAATATTTCTCTATGCTCCAGGCCATTCTTATTTTTATTTTTCTTCTTTTTTTTTGAGAAAGAAACTTTTATAAAACTGACATTTTAAAACCTAAAGTTAACTTGACTGTTAAATTCAAAGTTAACTTCGAGACATGTTTATAATACCCGCCCTTATACGTAGAAGTATTAGAGATGCGAGGTTCACGTTACACGTAATACAGCCTTCCAGGACTATTCTGGAGATACGAGTATGAGTATTTCTAAGTTGAGCGATTTATATCCACTTTCTTGTTAAACGGTAGGTACCTATTTAGTAAACCAGATAATTTAAAATTACACTATAAATAAATATTTTAAATAAATTTATCACAAACATCGAAAATCGAATGAGAATTTCATTTTTTTTTATCTCAAATGAAAATCATTAATGTTTATTATAACCACAGATCGTGATGATAAGTGTTTGGAAATACCCACCACTAACGACACATGGTATTCAAATAAAATGTAGCGAGTTGTTGTTAGCATAAGGTGATAAAAAAGTCATTTTGAAAATGCCCCATTGGAAAAATACAAAATGAGCGAGTTCAGAACCCAGATATCATTTTTTATCAACTAGCAGGGCTGGACTTACGGTGACTATTTTCAAAATTTGAAGGTTTTGAACTGGCCTTTTGTTGTCTTGTCGCGGCAATTTTTTGACGTTTAATATATCAAATCTTTGTGTATAAAATTCTATCACTCTGTGATAAAATTCAATATAAAGTCCTTGTTAGTGGTTTCTATGGAAACTAAGTTGTTTATTTATTTATTTAACTGTTTCAAAAATTTAAATAAGTATTATTAACATTAATAATACAAGATTTGGAAATAATTCAATAAATGAAATAGAGAGTACAATTAAGCAAAGTATACCGCGAAATACAATGAAGACAAAAAAGTCTGCGTGGGAACAGTTTTGAATGTTTTAGGACGCACGTAATTATACGTTAGAGAAGGATACTTCTGAACAAGTTATAGCAAAAATTCACAACACACAACAGTTAGGGATAAAAATTAATTTCTACTTATTTTTTCTTGACAACGGTAGCTGGAACGCTACCGAAACGTTGAAATAGAGAATTTAAAAATATTGTGGTTTAATTTCCCAAGAAATTAAAAAAAGAGCCAATTGTAATATTAATTACTTTAAAAAAGAATATGATAATAAAGGTAATTTTACTGGCAGGGTAGAATATCATCCAATCTTTTCCAAAATGACACAAGGAGCACAAAACAGTCTAACCTATAGAAGTGAAAGTTTATAGGATGACCTTGAATACAAAAATGAGGTTTCAAACCCATCCACCTGAAGAGCTAGTTGCAATTGAGTTGTCGAAACAGGCCGGACAGCTAATGCCTTTAGCACGAAATGAAGAAGATATTTTAAAATTCATCATAGCTGTCATATAGTTCTTGTCACGGTTGTCACGTGGTTGTCACCATTGTCGTTAATAGATTACTTCCTTTTGCCATTTGTTGCTGTTATTTGTGTTTTAATTAGGTACTGTAAGTCTTATCAAGTGTGATAATTCCAAATATTATAATAACTTTATAATGGTTGGTGTGAAGTGTTGCGTTCCTGGGTGTACAGACATTACATCAAAACGTTTGTTTTATTGAAAAATTAAAATATGTCATATTATGTTTCCTCTAGAAATTTTCTACAAATCTTAGTATTGTATTATTGAAAAATGTGAAAACAGATCATAACAAAAATATCATGAGAAAGTGGAAAAAACTTGATTAAAAAGTGATAAGAAATACGTAATATCATCACTCTTACAGGTATTGCTTAGCGCGTGGTGAAATGTAAATTGCATTTTAGGTGTAGTGTACTGTCTTTGTCTAATATAGGTCTATGGCACTAGCCACT
>CAJUYH010000498.1:105324-131480 GCA_910591685.1 Galerucella tenella | reverse complement strand
TCAAATATTCAAATTTCTATACATATGAACGAAAAGGTTTTCGGCTGGCTGTTTATCATTTCCTTTGGAACAACAAGGTAGTAGTGATGTAGTTTGGATTCTTTTAAATCTACTAGGATTACTGCATAATTCCTGGGTCACACAATTCCTTAGCTATAACAGTTCCTGAGTTAGACAGTACTTGATAGAAACAAGTATCCTGCATATACCGTTCCTGTGCCAGATCAGGTTCTAGATATACCATCTGAGAGATAACCAAGCTCTTGGGTTATGCCATTTTTGATAAAGACCGTTTCTCAAAAAACTGGAATCATAATATATTATATCTTAATATGTATATAGATAATTGTCTACAACTGCTATGAAAATGAACGAATTTCTCATAGTTTACTTAATTTCAAAACCAAATATTGCTCATACTGTGAGAAATATTATTTCTCACGGCACATTGCCCACGCCACATACATTTATATGGAGAATAAAATAAAATCGACAAAAGCTTAGTATGCTACTGTCATCTTCGAATGCCTACTTAGTTGTCACAAAACTGTCAGATTATATCAGAAGTTTTTAAATTCGAAAAGGCAGTTTCAAATAGCAGAGAATTTAATGGAAAGAAATGACGTTCCGGTGACCATACGAAATTGTACAAATTTCACCATCAACTATAAATTTGAATACAATTATTTAACAGTTCAAATATAGGATACTTTAGTGTTATTTTTGTTTCACCAACCATAAAAATAAATATCAAGTTACTTTACTTGTATTCTTTAAATTTGTGCAGCTGTAGAGAAAGTATAGTGTGCAACATGTGGGAAAAGTACTTTTTTCACTTGTGTTTTTGTGTCACTCGCTCTTCGGGCTCGTGCCACAAACTTCCACACTCGTGAAAAAAGTTGAACTTTCCCCTCTTGTTGCACAATATACTATTTTTGGCGTGTAGCAGCAGCATTTAAGTTGATTGTAGCAACTGTGAAATATATATACATTTACATTTAAGCTTTTTGGAATGTATTCATTGGACATTTCGGATTAACTTCCTTTCTGCTACCACTATACTATAGACCTCGCCCCAAGCGTGAACTTGCACGTAGATGTAACAAGCTGAAGTTGGAGTATACTATATCCATTGTTGTCTTCTCTTGATACTAAACTTGGACAAGTTAGTTAAACTTAAGTAAATTTAATACTAGTTGTACTTACCTAATTGTAAATGAGGTAACTTTTTTGCAGCTGCACAAAGTTGGTAGAATATATGATAATTTCGTTCATCTGGAGCTTGGAAAACTACTCTACTTTTTTCCAGTAAATAAGTTCGCATAGAGGCCCCACTTATGTGAAATTGTTTACTAAATTGAAGTTCTATAAATTTTCCAAATCTTGAACTATTGTCATTTCTCGTTGTTTTAGCATTACCAATCGCCTGAAACCAAAAATATTGTAAAGTATCGAGAAATCGGTTATAATATGTATAATTGGGACATTCGCTGAGACCTAGGAGATCTGTGGTGCCTCCATTTAAGAGCTCAGGCACTTGGCTGAAACATTGTGAATAATGTTCCACAAAATATGTTTGTTTTTTTAAATACAAAATAGATCTTCTTAGAAGTCTTCGTCCTCTGTTTCTATATCATGTGGCTTTAAGGAAAGGCTTCCGTTACCTACGGCACTGAATCTTGTACCTGCTATACGTAGTGGTTTCGATTAGCCTAGTCTACTATTGCTCTATTTGGGATATAGGTTAGGTTAGGTTTGTGGTGAGTGGGTCTGCGACTGGTAAGAGTCTATTGTGGCTCACACCTATTCAGATTTCACCAAACAAATTCAGCTTCTTGACAAAACCGATTAGTTTATTTGGTGAATGATAATTCAGGTCCAAGTGCGAGAAAGAGACACTGCTAAACATCAGATGCCTGATTAGAGCCGTGGCGATGCAAGCACAAATGATATGCTCTGCTGTTTCATCATCTTCCAGACAAAGACGGCAAGTCGGTTCTTCCGACAGTCCAAGTTTTAGCATATGATGATTCATATGACAGTGGCCTGTTAAAAGGCCTGTTAGGCAACGTAGGTCATGCCTGCTATAATAGTCTAGCATTTGTTTGGAGACATTGTTCGAAGGATGTATAAAAGCCTTTGAGTGAACCAATATGCCAGAAGTCTAGCATCATCACTGAATGTTACGGTGTATTATCATAGTATGGGTGTGAAAAACAAAATTACTTACCTCCATTATGGGACTGCTTGCTAAAACTTTCTTTTCCACTTGTGTTTCTGTTGTACTGCCACCAACTGTTGCAAAATATCTCATTGTATATTTCGCAGACACCGTTTTTCCGGCACCACTTTCTCCGGAAACAATAATGCTTTGATCCCTTTGCTCCCTCTCCAACTTAGTAAAGGCTTCTTCGGCAACTGCGAAAACATGAGGATCAAGATTTCCCAAACTTTGACCTCTGTATGTTTGAATGGTATCGATATCTACAAAAATAAAAGGGATTAGTCATTGGGAATATACGAAAATTACAATATTTTAATAGATGTTGAAGGTAATAGTTTGATACTATTAGGTGTGTTCTTTTTGACTGAGATCTCAGTTAATCTCAGCTTACATCGGTAATGGGTAATGTGCGCGTTCTTTTTTATTCACTCACTTCGAAGTGAGCTGAGATTTTTCCTCCCCCTTCACCAATGCTGAATGTGTTGTAAGGGGGTATCAGTTGGACTTGAGTCGGAAATAAAGTGGAGGGGATGAATCAAGCGTGGTTATTGGAGATCTAGATTCCAGATAGGTTATGTTTATATATTTCATGTCTCTTATTTATGCGCATGTGACGGTATATCTCGCATTTCAATTGAGTAGTTCGTTCTTTTTGATGCTTACTCACATCACTTTATCTCAAATCACTTCAACTGAAGTGAGCTGAGATCTCAGTCAAAAAGGACACACCTATTATAACGCCTCACAAAGGCCGTTCACTCAGAAGAAACAACTACTTCCCTGGCTATATGCCACGAAGGACATTGTTAAACGGGGCTGGATTCATTTTGGGTATGCCTTATGTCACTTTGGTTGCGTTTTATGTCACTTTTCCCACAACTTTTGTCAATTTTGCCAATTATAACCAATGTGCAAAATAGTGTTTTGGATGGAGGTCCCAGGAAAATGGTATTGTTCACTTACCGTATATTGGTAACTCGGTGTATGGGTTAATTGCAACCAGCACAATCCCACAATATGTATAAATATAATTTTTCTGGCAAAATCTGTATTGCAAATTATGTAAAACGGCGGGTTCGTGAAGGTATGAAAGTGTCGTCAAATCGTTTTCTCCCAGCAATATACGTGGATTCATCAAAAAAGGGAGATCCTTCTCAGACTTGATTGTTAAATTTTTCGTTTCATTTGATGCTGTAAGTACATTGACAGATGCCTTCGATGGTGAATAATCTTCAAGTAATTCCGCAGCTTCCCATACTTTCTCTGTGTGTGGGATCCATACTTGTGCTCCCTGAAAATAAGAATATATCTTCTTAATCTTAATATATATAAATTACATGTCACGTGTTTGTCCGCGATGTACTCCTAAACTACTTAACCGATTTTAATCAAATGTGTACAACGTGTGCAGTTTGATCCAACTTGAAAGATAGGATAGCTTACATCTCAATTTATGATCGCAATATTATTTTATTGCAAATTATTTGTCTTTATCTGCTAGCTCCAAACGATTCTATCTAACATATGGCGACATCTGTTGACTGGACTGAGTAAGTATTCAATAGATGACGCGCTATGTCAAACTTCCAAACATTTCATATAAGCTACAAATTAATAGCATAACCACCACATGTTGCTGAGACTTCCAGATACAAAAGTTGTTACCAGGCGATCTGATGTCTTTTAAATCAATCGATACTGTTGTTAATGGAAATGATGGTGTACATTTTTTAATTAAATTTTTGAATTCACTAGATATACCTGGAATCCCACCACATAATCTTCGATTGAAGATTGGTTCACCTATTAATCTCCTGCGTAATTTGAATCCACCTCAATCATGCAACGGTACACGTTTGGTCATCAAAAAGATCACCGGAAATATTCTTAAAGCAACCATTTTAACTGGAAATTTTAAAGGAAAAGTGGTCCTGGTGCCACGTATTCCAATGATACCGTCAGATTTTACCATACCCTTTAGAAGGTTACAGTTTCCAATTCGTTTGGCTTTTGCCATGTCTATAAATAAGTTTCAAGGCCAAACAATGTCCATTTGTGGTTTAGATTTGGAAAATCCATGTTTTTCTCATGGGCAGCTATATGTTGCATGTTTACGTGTATAAACACTCGAACCTACTTGTGTTAGCGAAAGACAGGTTAACCAAAAATATTGTGCACCGATTAGTGCTAAATTAAATTGAAATTAAAAGTATTGATAATTCAAAATAATAAATATTATTGTTAGAAGATTTTAAACTATCCGCCCTACCTACCTTATTTTTAAGTTCAACTGTCACATGTTATTTACTAAAAACTTTGTAATATATACTCATTTGTTACGAACTTGAATAAAAATAATAATAAATTTTAAATTCAATTCTTTTGTATTGATTTTTTTATTAGAATTTAAGTGCCTCGACAACTATGGCCATTGGCACTGTACAAAAGACAAAAAGACATATTATTAATACATACACTATCTTAAAACATAAAACATGTAAAATACTCGTTAAAATATCAATCTAGTTTATATTTTGTGGTAGAGGTTAGTTGATTTGAGGAATTTCAATGTCTTTGGGATTTCAGCAGTGCAGTTTAAAAGCTCTTTCAGGTTTGGTGTTAGATCTAGGCGCTTGTATGTAATGGTGTATTCCTGGCACTCTGTGAGAATATGTTTGACGGTTAAAGGACTATTGCAGTGACGGCAGACGGGAAGGTTTTCAGCAGACATCAAGTAACCATGTGTGTATCTGGTAATCCGCAATCGTCTAATGACAGCAGCTTCTCTCCTGGTTAGGAAATCGAGGGAGGGACAGCCGATTAATGGTTGTATGTCGTAAAGGGCTGTTTTGCTGTCGTGCAAAAATTTTTGCCAGGACTCCTTGACGGACTTTTTGAATAATAGTTTTATGTCATCTGGGAGCTGGAACGTTGTTGTGGTGATGGAAGAAGAGGCTTCTTTAGCATGGTGGTCAGAGTTTGATAGATGTTTTGAACTATTGGATGGTCAGTAAAGATGGTATTGAGTGAATTAATTGAGGAAAGTGAATCGGTACAAATGGCGACGCGCTTGACAGGAGAAGAGATTTGCTTGAATGCTTGGAAGATGCTTTACATCTCACCAGTGTGAACGCTACATGTTGAGGGCAACCGATAGGAACCTATTAGTTCGTGGTTGGTTGTGACGGAGCAGCCAACACCAAAAGAAGTTTTTGAGGCGTCTGTGTAGAGAACTACATCATATGGTGTTTTTTCTAATAATTCCAAAAATGCTTTCTTTATAAGTATGTTGGGCGATTCATGTTTGTTGAACTTGGTAAGGGAGGTATTGAATAGAGGAAGTTGTTTAGTCCAAGGAGGGATATGAGGTTGGGGGAGCGGAGTGGTCATTGAAAGGTCGGTATTCTGAAGGAATGGGAGAAGAAGATGGGCAATAGGTTTTACGCTACGTTTGGAAGTAGTGTTGGAAGGATGATGTTGGGACATTGATGTAAGCAAAGGGTGAACAGGGTTAGAAGGGTTAGAAGATGTTGATGCAGCGTATGAAAGGAGGAGGGATTGACGTCTTAGGAACAGGGGTGGCTCATTTGCTTCACAGTATAGACTAGCAGCTGGACTAGAACGGAAAGCACCGAGAGAGAGTCGAAGGGCTGTATTGTGAATAGAGTTCAGTGAGTCGATGGTGGATTTGGAGGCTGACATGTAAATAAAGCTTGATTTTTGCTTTGCATCAACTGTACCAAAATTTTGATCAATTTTGTTCAAAGTCCTTCCCCTTCAAATCCCAAATCAGTAAATTTTTATACCAGCTTAAACGTTTCTGTCTTCGTTCATAAATAATAATTTCATTGTAATAAGGGGTAACGGTAGTAGAAAATCAGTCAAGAAGGACGCCATGTTTTTTTACAAATTGCACTCAAAATTGCATCTATGTAAAAAACATGGTGTTGCCCATGTCTGATGTTCTCCTACCGATCCTCTTAAATAGTTTACAACAATGTAATATGACAAAAATGTTAGCCACAGCAACGCGTGGCCGGGTCAGCTAGTAGAATTATAAAGAAATAATAATTTTTTCATAGATCTTATTTATTAAAAGCTAGAGGACCAGACAAACTTTGTATTGTACTGTCCTTTACTAATCAAGGATATAATACTAAAACCTTAAAAATGTCAAATATTCAACTTTTCCTTCAATTATTTATTATTCCATTTGATAGACAAGTAATAATTTATGATAATCGTTTTCCTGTAAATTTACCAACGTATGGTGAGTTGGCGTTCGCCTCCAAAAAGAGATATCTTATCCTGAGCGTTGGATCTAAAATTAAACTGGATGTTTTCAATGCTGTTCATGTTATTAACAATTCAATTCCAATTATTTTTATTTGACATTGAAAAATTAATGTTATCTATAGTCCCTGCTAAGGAGGTAGATAATATCAATGATTCATCCACACATCTGATAATAAGTAGACAGATATTTATTATACCGAATTTGAATGATTGGACCATGATTGGACTACACTAAAGGTTGAGAGACAAAAATGTGGAAGGAAAAATTGCTGTGGTCGTCTGCCAAACAGGGTTCAAATACATTGGTGGCACGAGTGCTCGAGTGCACTAATTGCGCGAGCGTGCATACGCGTGTCTAAGCGAACAAATTAAAAGAATTCACTTAGATCATATGGGTGCACGAGGAGTGCATGCATGGATGAACTGTTGATATCACTTGTTCGTGAAAAAATGCTCCTCTGGAGCAACAAGTCCTGAAGTTTGATTTCTTCGTTATGCAAGGCGCAATTTTCACCAAAATGTCATTAAAAATTCTAGGGCACTCGCCATCTTACTCCCTATGCGCGAAATAGGTACTCATTGGTCCATTCTTTCCTGAAATATTCTAAATCTATCATTCAAAGCTTAAAAATTCCATTCTCTAACACTAACCCTTCTTCATCCGATGAAGATGAAGAATCACACTTTTTTTGAAATATCTTCCACAGCTCTCCCATATAATTTGGTGTAAAATTTATTAGGATAATAAGCTGTGCAGCCCCTTTTGAAGTCAGCTACAAATTTGCATGTTTTAAAACTTTCAGAAATTTTTTTTCAGCTCACGTTAACCCAAAAACTTCTTGTTACGCCACTGTGGCATGGCACACTTTATGCATATCAATGTAAGTGCCAAATTTTGACCTTTGAATTGTATTTACAAATTTTCTATGGTTATTTATAAAATATAAGATTTAAAAATGTTTAAATTGCAGCATAAATATAAATATTTGTATTAAGAAAGATTTATTACTATCAATATGTGTAATGAGTAATGACTCACTTTATTCAAGTGTGTAATAAAATATAAAGTACTAAAGGTAATTTGAAACTTTTTGTTTGTTTGAAGGTTACACAAAAACCACATTTGACATGAAATGCAATCAGTAATTGAAAAAAAATTATGTATGTATGTCAGAATTTCAATATTTGTATCATTTATAATGTACTAGAATACATGTTTATTGAATATACAGAATGTTTCGTCATTTTATTTTAAGACGAGAAGGTTCATATAAACATAGGTGATACATTTTCTCGTTAATGGGATACAGGCTGTTGAATTTTTTTCAAAAAGAAGAGGGAAAATTATCATATCTCTTGCTTTAAAAATGTTGTGAGAAAATTAATAATATTCAAAATATTATTTTGAATACTTTCCCCCTCATTTGCTGTAGGTGATGAGCTGTAAGTTAATAATGTATACAGAATAACAGTCCTTTATATTTAAAAAATAATTATTTCAATAAATTTTGTTATTATTATGTGCAGGTTAATGAAAATTAAAAATGTGTGTTGTTTTCTTATTTATCTAAATTATGTGTCTTAAAATTGTTTATAGATTGCGTCGGGCTTCGCTTTTTGTTAGTTGGTGTATTCTTTGGTAGTAATATACATAAGTATTGTATATTTTAGCGCATACTGTACTTACGCCCGCATAGTTCACCAAAACGGTGTCACCTAGTGAGTTCAGTTAAGAAAGAACCTGCACACGAGCTAGCAAACTTTTTCACTTTCAGTATTCAATTTAAACCTGAATTTTCTGGTAGACCCGGCAACCTTGTAAACAAACTAGCTTCTTATCTTTTTAAACGCAACTCTATTACCGATGGTATCACTTGATGTGTTGTATGACCTTTCATTTTTCGGTTTGATTTAGAATGTATTGTTTCGTGGCATTTTATAATCGTTTTGAAATAGTTTTTCCATTCATTATTGTTCTCACTTAATAATTTATATAATAGTTTCATATACCCAGAATTTTAATTATTGATATAGTTCTGATCACTTTTATGAAACTCTGAACTTGTCTTAAAGAATAGTACATAATGCATTAGAAAGTCGTTCTCCGTTGTTATCCTGACAATCTTGTTCAGGATATTGGGACAAACTATCAGATCATTGCATTGTCATCGATCCTTGCTTAATCTAATGTTTTAAAATGGGTGAAAATCGAGTTCTAAGGTTCCATTACTGACATACAGATGAAATTAATAAAAACGTGTTAATGTCAATGTTCCTCTGTGTTTCAATACGATTTCTACATGGACCAAAAATTTCTGCAACTAAAATTGGACTCGACATCACAAACAATAAAATGACCAATCATTCAAACCATGCTAGTAGAGTTTTCCAGGTAGTCAAAGGAGTAAGCCACCAATCTCAAATTATTTAATTCTATCAATAAAGATAATCATTGTTAACGATGAAATAAAATAATTTCATTCGCTTAAAACTTCATTATATTTGAACTAATATTCAGTTCAAACCTGTGAAGCGTTTATGAAGCTACTGACTGATATATTCAGTCGTTAATATCTTACCAAAAAACACTGGAGCTTTCCTTTTCTTTGTGTAACTTTGTGTAACTCATTATTCCATCAATAATTTCAATCGAAAAACTAACATTTGACAAAATAGCGTTTTTTTAACTTATTTATTGATAATTTGAAATTAACTAAAGTACCTTATTGAAAGAAAATATGAGTTTCCAAACATCAATGGCGTTCTGGACAACGTATAAGAAAAGCCACACAATTTACAGTACTTAACTGAAAAGGTTTCATTTAATTGAAATTTATTCACATTGAACTGAGAAAAAAACAGCTCTTACAATAATGATGAGTGTTCACAATTTTTACTGGAATTCGAGCATGCAACAACTTAGTATCGCAGAGAAGGTAAGTGAAAGGTAAAATCCCAATATTTATGTATATGTACCTACTGCTACAAATAAATTAATAAATTTTGTACAATTTTCTTAGTTATTCATAAAATTTAAAATAAAATGCAACCATTATCTGTATCTACATGTTAATTTTAATTATCAGTGTTATTTTAAAAATACTTTTTCCTACGATCATACAGGAAAGTGACATATATCGCACTGTCTAGTTCTATGGAAAGTGGCCTTTATTCATACGCGTCCGAAAAAAAAGCTTAAAAGCTGTCAAATGAATTTTTATTAAGATTGACCATTGGCAAGCTGTCAAATATATAATTTTTAATTAGATTTACCTATGTAATATCTAAATTTGTAGCGATCTATTTGAAAAGTGAAATTTTTGTCATTTTCTTGATTAAAAAGACGCGGTCGAGGATCGAACCCGCTTACTCTTCGTCAGAAGTCCGATGTTGTACCAACTAATCCAAAACACCTGTTATAATAGTAGGAAAATGTAATCATCTTGAAACGTATTCATTCATAAGTATGTATGAAGTATGATGAACAATAATAATTTCACTTTCAATTTCTATAATTATCCAACCAATTAATAATTGTAATAACCTACCTATATTATATAGTTGAACTACTTGAATTTTTGTCACTATTGATAGTTATTGTTAATTTTGAAATCAATTATGTTGACTTTAATTGTAACATTTTGTGTATTAATATGTCAGATGTTGATTACACATTATTTGGTGAAATTATCAAGTGATCGTAGGAAAAATACTGTACATTACTCGTGCGAAAGTGATTTTCCACACTCGTGTGATTGTCGCGCTCGGCTTATGCCTCGTGCTACAATATTTCCCATTCGTGTGAAAAATGTCACTTTTCGCACTAGTTATGTAATATACTATATTCAGTGAAATAAAACAAATACCATAAAATACAAATTTATATCAACCTACTTGAAAACCACTAAAGCTTTATGTACATACACTGGTGCTGCTGAAGAAAACATATCAACAGTTTCACACTGTGGCTTGGCGGACTTTTATCCTGTGGTGTCAATAAGAGCGCTTTCAGACGAGACACTTTGTGGCCGGCCACTAGTGTCTGAAAACAATCGCGCGGCCCCAAAGTGTCTCGTCTGAAAGCGCTCTTATATTTAATTTGTCCAGTTTGATCCCATAGATAAGAAATTGGAGCGTGCGAAAACTTTTAGTTTTTAAAGTTCAAATATTGTAGTTATTTTAAAATGTTTATTCCTGTATAGCCTATCAACAATGGAACAAGAAGCGAGTGTTTGAATATCGCTAAGTTTCACTAGTGCGCCATAGACAGCGGCTGAACTCATCAGTTGTTAGAGTAAATACAAACCTCGGAATCTAATGGAATAAGCTGAATTTTTGTATAAACCTCCATGTTAGTGTAACAAATATTGTCTCAAAAGTCACGTAAGCAAACGTGTGACCGTAAATTTAATCAAAACCCGCTTCATGAAGATAATTAACTCTCACAGAAATTACCAGACAATAGATACATACGCTTCCAAAACATCAACAAGCTTAGGAACAGCTGCTGTTCATAATAACGTAAAATAAGGTCTATTAACCACTAGTAATCTGTGGTTTATTTTACAGGAAAAACTGTGGCTGTTTTCTCTTACAAGAAATATCTCTGGCTATGGGTAAGGTAATCTGGTAATCATATACTAAGTGACCCAGCTGCACGTGGTTGTATATCTCGGTGGGTTCAAACTTAACAGATAAGGAAAGTGACTGTTAGTCACTGTACCCTAAGAGCGCTTTCAGACGAGACACTTTGTGGCCGACTACTAGTGTCTGAAAAGAGTCGCGCGGCTAAAAATACTTTAATATAAATAGACGCACTCACCTGTGGCACTCACACGAGACACAGATAAGGAATACATGGTGTTTAATGTATTTTTAGCTGCGCGATTCTTTTCAGACACTAGTAGCCACAAAGTGTCTCGTCTGAAAGCATTCTAAGGAAGCACATGCATACAATTTGCCTATATAGGGAGGAACCTATCAGTTGGTTGTGCTAGAGTAACTCAAGGATTTCTTCTAGAAGGACTTACTGGAAACTGTTGCTAATGGTCTCTTCATATAAACGGTACAGCCAAGAGCACAAAAGGCATTAAGGCAAGACCACACATTTCTCCAGGTGATATATCTTACGTAGGTGTTAAAGGAAATGAGGATGCTGACGAGACTGCCAAAAATTCTTCCAACAATCACTCTGTACAAGCAAACAGCGCAAAGACAGACCAATTAAATAGAGCCATATTTTTTGGAAATAATCAATATTGATAATCTTTAGACATTTTTAGTTACTTCATAATTTTGTTTCTATGTAAATATTTATATGTTTCTTTGCAGGAACCCCAAATTGTCAAACTGCGAATGGTTCAAAGTGATTGATGCAGTGTATGTGAGAATTTAAAAAAAGCGCATAAAATTATTATAATCATGGAATATTAGAAATTGACAAATTGGGCAACTTAAATAGAATTAAATCAGATAACAACATAAAGGTTTAGGTAGTAGAGGTAGTGGTAGGTAATGATTTTTTTGCCCATGAAAAATTTAAAAATGTTTTGAAAAGATAATAATAAAATAAAAACAAAATTATTAGTAATACTTTAAACAATAGATAAGATATTCTATTCAGGTATAAATTAGATATCCAGATAGAAGTGTTAATTTATTTTGAAGCTCAAAAGCAAAACCAATAATGGAATCAAGGCCGAAAAAAAAGGTTTACTCACTTTGGTGTATAATTCCAAAGCAGTCATTTCGCAAAACTTTTATCACAAACACACTTAAAACTAATAAAATACGAACTTTAACTTCACTGAATTGAACTAGGTAGATTTAGGTGAAGATATTCACACACTAAGGTACCTGTTCTATAAAAATGCTTATCTTATCAGTAAATGTTTTTGCCAGAACAATTGTATGTCAAGAAAATGTTCCACGTTCACGGCGCACCATGCTTGTTATAGTGAATATTGATCAAAGAGAACCAGTCCTGCGGCGCAGTGTTGCCGAGATACGACCAGTAAAAGTTACATATTCTTGAGGAAGGTAGGTTTTGTTAGGTCACGAGGTCACGGTCATAGTCCCAATATAGTTGGATTACTGCTTTTTCGCAGATCAATGAATTTTTGGATGCATACTTGCGTAGAACGACGACGTTTAAATAATAGGAAGTTTTAACTTGAAAATTATTATTATATTCTGAATTTGTATGAAGGGTAATTATTATTATTATTATTTTCGATATGTTCTTGTTGCAAAAAAAAAGAATATGCAGTCTTGAGCACTGCCGTTATAGATGTAAGAACCCAAATAAATAAACCCTGTTTGAAAATTTTATGGTACGCCTATGGAAAATGAAAATTGTTACGAATTCAAAAAATATCGCTTACGTCCATATTTTAAATATTTTTACCAATAAATTAAAAAATATTTCAGCTACGCAAATGATATAGAAATAATTACAAATAAAATGATTCCACATGAAAAGTGTATCGTGCGCCTATTATGGAATGACATTATTTTCAAAAATAATAAATTAACCCTTTAAAAAAATATCGACGACATATCCAAAACCCGGATATACGTCAGAAACGATGACGCACACCAAGAAGGCTATTGAATGTACTATATAATAAGTTTGAACTAGGCTTTCATTTAACATTTTTATATTTTTGATGTGATAAGAGTATAATAAAGCTAACCAACGCATCAAACTATGTAATATGCCGACCGGAACTAAAAATTATTCGTTAAAGATACCTCTAAAAATAAAGAATTGACAACAGCTTAACAATACAGTATTTTTGCAGATATCACAAAATATTCAGGTCAAATTTAAATAGAAGATAGAATTTTAACAGTTACTTTTATCAATGTGTGTGGGTGACTGACGTGACTTAGAAAAGACAAATTTCGCGGGTCACCTATACCGTGTAAGTTAGAATGAAAGCGCAGCAAATTTGAAAAAATATGTTCCTCAAATTTGATAAAAATAACTGAGGCGTTAATTGTGATCGTTGGAGGGTCAAAATAAAAGGCGTAAACTTTTGCGCTTAATTAAAACTATCTACCTGTACAAAGGAAACAACGATATTCAGTTCTGATCTTTCTAGAACTTGTATTATTTTAGAAAAAGTTTACTAATGCTTTAGGGTTTGGTTAGGTTTGTGGTGAGTGGGTCTCTATAAGTCCTCTAGTGCTAGGTACTTGCAAGAGTATTGTGGCACTTGTCACCAAACGAATTCAGCTTCATGATAAAGCCGATGTTAGACAATGAAAATTCGTACTTCCAAAGAAGTTTGTTCATTCCTAAATACAACATTTCATAAAAACATATTTTTGAATATATTGAAATTGTCAGCACTACCATCTATGAGATACATGTTAAATTAAATTTTTTGACCTAAAGAAATCAACTTTAGAAGGGAGAGTGTATGAACTACTACGCAAGAGATGGCGCTTTAGTGTCTTAAACAAATATTTTCCAATTATTACTGTCTTAATTTAGTAAATTATTTATCTAGCAAAATTACTTATTCCTATCATATAGCATTAACAGATATCAATTAATACAACCGAAAAATGTGGGTGTATGAAAACTTAATATACAGGGCCAGACATAATTAAAAAAAATTCAAATATTCTTGATGATGTAGCTAAAACGCTACAGAAGCTTTGGAATAAAAATATGACCAGCTATTGTGATTTAATTGCCCAAAAATAACAAACAGTTCAATAAATATACCACAAGGCTGGTATCTCAATTACCATAAAAGAACTAACCAGAAAAGGAATTTCTGGCAAATACATAACAATCTGCACCGATAGTAGACAAGCCCTATTACCCTTGAGCAGACAACGTGTTATATGGGGGCTAGTACTAGAGTGCCACCAAGATTTAGCTAACGCCTCGGCAGATAACAATATTATCCTCAGGTGGGTTAAAGGGCACGACAGGAGTAAAGGTAATCGCATTGCCGATTCTTCAGCCAGGGAAGCTGCTGGACTAAAAATTTTAGGGCCCAGTCACACCTACGGCCTAACGACTTCGACAATTGCGGAGCTAGCCAAACGTTACACCCATGCTCAGTCCCTTGAGAGATGGGATGGAATCAAAGAATGCAGTCTTGCCAGGATCACCCTGGACGACCCTGGGAAGCTGGCGCCGAAGAAATATTTGGCGATGGCCAGGAAAAAGCTACGTTTAACAGTAGGATTTCTGACTGGCCACTGTCAACTAAGGAAACACCTCCATGCTATGGGGCTAGTGTACACACCTCTATGCGGGGTGTGTGTCAGGCTTGTCTTATGCGAATGTCCGGAGTTATCGTCAATAAGAGAGTGTTTCTTCGGTGAGCTTGGCTTACACCTGCCGATATAAAGGAGATGTCTCCTAGTGACATGTCCACCTTCTTGAGAAGGACAGGATGGACGATGACCTAGGAGGACAACTCCTCGGGAGGATGTACAATGAGTCACATGTGGGCTAAGTGCTGTGAGCCTACACTCACCCTCCCTACTCTACAGATACAGATACCACTAGGAACATGCAGGTCTTGTTATTTATCCCAACCAAACATGAAATCCACCTTTTAGCCAGGACCAGTTTAGCCAGGACCAGGATATGTTTTGTAGGAACCCGAACATACACAAGCAGAATATCAATTTTTTTTATTGGTTCACCATCTTACCTACGCCTCAGTCGGGAATAATCCAGAATGATATCGATTGAACCAGACTTACCAATTCAGTTTCAGTTTTTCAATAAGTTACTTAGTTCAAGGGAGTCGACCCAGCATTGTAGTTGAACGCCTCCGATGCGATAGTTATTAATTACAGTGAAGCAGTGTGGAGCGCGGTTAGTACTTGGCTGGGTGACAACCCAAACAGCAAACATCCTTAGGAAGTCCCAGATCTAATGTATACGTACTAGAAATGTTCTAATTTGTATGTATTAGGGGCATCCTGGCAAGGGCATTCGCAGAAATACACCGATATGTTCTGTATCTGTGTCTGTAGAGTAGGAAGGGTGAGTGTAGGTTCACGGCACTTAGGCCACATGTGACCCATTGTACCTCCTCCCGAGGAATTGTCCTCCTAGGTCATCGTCCATCCTGTCCTTTCCAGGAAAGTGGACTGGTCACCTTTTTATCGGCAGGTGTAGGCCAACTCACCGAACACTCACTCTCTAATTAACGAAAGCTCCGGAGACTCACATAAGACATGCCTGACAATTTCATCTTCCTGTTCACACATCCTGCATAAAGGTGTGTCCACTAGCCCCATCGTATGGAGATATGTTTCTTTAGTTGACAGTGGCCAGTTAGAAATCCTACTGTTGAACGTTGATTTTTCCTGGTCATCGCCAAATATTTCTTCGGCTCCAGATTCCCAGGGTCGCCCAGAGTGATCCTGGCAAGACTGCATCCTTTGATTCCATCCCTTCTCTTAAGGGATTGAACATGGGTGTAACGTTTGGCTAGTTCCGCAATTGTCGAAGTCGTTAGGCCGTAGGTGTCACTGGGTCCTAAAATTTTCAGTCCAGCCGCTTTCCTGGCTAGAGAATCGGCGATGCGATTACCTTTACTCTTGTCGTGCCCTTTAACCCACCTGGGGATAATATTGTTATCTGCCGAGGCGTTGGCTCCATCTTGGTGGCACTCTAGTACCAGCCCCGATATAACACGTTGTCTGTTCAAGACTAATAGGGCTTGTCTACTATGAGTACATATTGTTATGTTTTTGCCAGAAATTCCTTTTCTGGTTAGTTCTTTCGTGTCAATTGAGATACCAGCCAGTTCTGTTTGAACCACTCTGGTATTGTTTCCCATTTCCCACTTAATCCGTAGGCTTAGTGCTCTAGAGCACCGATGCTAAAACAAAGGAGAAAAATACTTAGTTCAACTGTGGTTAAAAGTAATCTCTAGAAGTCGGTGGTTTGAAGAGATATTGAACAAATTCCTACCTATAAGTTCTATGAAATTTTTTCCAATAACCATTATTGGGTTGTTGTAGATCTAAATATTGTAAATCACTTTGTCCTATTCGAGATGTTCCATCTCAACATTGCTCCGATTATAATTTGTAATTTTTCCATTGTGAAGTAAGAAGATCAGTGTTACCAACCGTACAATTTTCCGTTATGTTTAGCGGGATTCACCTTTTAAGAAAGCCGTAGCGGCGGCGATTGAATTTTCCTTTCCTCAGTCAAGCATCTTTTTTCTTTCAAAGTGTACAATTTATATTTGCAGTATCTAGTCTAGTTGTAAAAACTGGTAACCATTATGAAAAAAAACTGACTGCTTCACAGAGAGCTGAGGAATTTTTATAGTTACGTACCTAGAGGTATTTTCTACTTTTCAGTTGGTAGAACTGGAACAGAGTCGTACTTTGAGATCAAATCCGATGGAAAATGAAAAATTGTTATGTTCTACGCAGGTATACCTACGGTGCATTGAAAACAATATTCAACAGAAGACAGAAGTTTCATATTCTGGTCAGGCCAAATAGTGATTGACTTAATACAGGGTGTTTCTGAATTCATGCGACAAAATTCAGGAGGTTATTGCTCGTACAAAATTAAGATGGGTCTTTGCCATAACAACATTTCCTGAGACCTCCCATTTTCGAGATATCACCCTTAAAAAGTGTAAGAGTAACTTTCCCTAGAAAGTTACTCTATTTTCGGCGGACTTCTGTACATTTGGTATATTTGGAGACGGAATTTAAGCTTCAATTTTTCATAATTCCATAATTCCACATTGTATATAATTAGCCATTATAAAAAGTAGGTCCATTATTCTTCAAAAAAATGTAAACAATCGCAACCTTATTTGCTTTGGAACTTCAAACATTATAATATTTATTTTCATGTATTTCTCTAGCTGTACAAAATTCTTCCATAAAATCTTATTGACTGTTAAAACACTCTATTTGATGTGACATATACAGGGTATTCCGAATCTCTCATGCCAAACGCAAACTAGAGATACTAACTACACTGTGGGCCGAAATAAAGGAGTACATTTTTTAAATGGAAATATTTTTTTTGTTTTTTGGGCGATTTATTTCCTTTTTGCAGGGCTAATGACCTAACATGTCCTGAACATGACTGTAAATTTGAAAGCAAAAATAATATACAGGGTCGGACTTATAAAAAAAAATTATATAACAGTGCATTCGATCTCGTTGCAAATGAAAACTGTTTTAGCTAAAGTTGTACTAATATGCTTTTTCGGTAGATAAACTATCCAGAACACTTCAGTAAAAAGGAAATCGTCCGAAATTACCGGATTCAGGAAATACCATTTTTTTATTAAATAACATTTAAACAAATAACACATTTGGGTATCAAAACAGTTCAGTAACTTTAAAACTTAAAGAAAAATATTATGTATGTGGCCACCTAACAGCCCAGAATTAAATCCGGTTGATAATTCAATTCGGAGAATTTTCGAACAAAATGTGTAAGACGGACAACAATTTGAAACAATCGAGCAGCTCGAAGAGAGAATGCAGTTTGTTTGGAACAATCTTGAATAGGGTGCAATAAATGGGGCTATCAATTTATGACGCAGACGACTTCAAGAAGTGGTAAACAATAATGGTGGCCACATTCATAATATTTTACTCTGAGTTTCAAAGTCACTGAAATGTTTTCATGAATGTGTTATTTCTTAAAATGTTATTTAATTAAAAAATGGTATTTCGCGAGTCCGGTAAATTTCCTTTTCACTGAAGTGTTCTGGATAGTTTATCTACCGAAAATGCATATTAGTACAATTTTAGCTAAGACAGTTTTCATTTTCAACGAGTTCAAATGCACTGCTATATAATATTTTTTATAAGTCCGACCCTGTACATTATTTTTGCTTCCAAATTCACAGTCATGTTGAGAACATGTTAGGTTATTAGCCCTGCAAAAAGAAAAAAAATATTTTCAATTAAAAAATGTACTCCTTTATTTCGGCCCACAGTGTAGATCTAACCTAATATAATATGTTTATACCAAAAAGAACAAGCAATAGGCATGCGAGATTCCGGCAAATTGCAATCCACGCGATTTTTGTGTTTGTAGCTGCAGCTCCAGCACAACTAGGGTTATCCAATGTACCAAATTTAAAGTTTGTAGGTAGGTTTTCTTAAGATAAGCGTGAAAACCCGATTCAACAGGGTCATTTTCAGATAGACCAAGCAAAAGAGCATCAAAATAGTGAGTCCTGGTAAAAAACGAACTGAGCAAAGATTTTAAATATCGTAATATGAATTCACGATACGAATATATTATAGTACAATATTTTACCTACTATCAATAATGTTAATTATATACTCAAAATTAGTCAATATTCCTGAAATTAATTGAAAAGGTAGAACGTGTCGCGGGACACACGGTAGGAACTTTAGTTCCTTTTAAGCAAAAATTATGTAATACATTTGACGTTATTGATAAACAATTTGCATATCTCTCGGTGATCGAGTAGTAAGCAAACCAGACTCTCACGCGGTAGACCCGGGTTCGATTCCCGTGAAGAAGTTTTTTTTTATTGTTAATTTTATTTTTAAATAATTATTCTGCTTGATATTAATAACGACAACAGGTAGACGTTTGAAATATTTAGCAGAATATTCATTATTATAGATAATGGTACGGTACCCTTCATGAGGGAGTCCGACTGGCAACATCTACTTATAACAGCATCGTATATTTAAAAAGGGAAATCGTAGCATTATACAAATTGGACATTCAAGAATTGTACGTTTACCACAAAAAAGTTAGTGGAAACATAAAATTGAATTGTTAAATTTTTAATTTGTTATATTACAGTTTATAGAAATTTTTGTTTTCTAGATTTTTTCTCAAGTGGGTCGTAGAAAAAATATTCTGTTCGACTCGTGTGGATAGTCCATATCGCACTTGAACGATTGAGCACTCCGCCTACGGTGTCGTTGCGCTCATTGTTGATTTATTTTGCGTACTGTCAATTTTGACGCATTCACTTCAGTTTGGTATAATTGTATCGACATAAGTTCCGACTATGAAATGTGGATTCTGATATAGAACTTGCAGCAAATAACGCAATGCAAACCCTAGTAACCGCTAAATCCTGCAATAGATAGGAAAAAGAAAAGCGATTCGAAGACTAGTGCAGTTCATTCCAATTAATTTTACCTTACCGCACTAGTGCGGTAGAGTATCTCATTACGAAACTCATATCAGTATCGTAATGTTGTGTTGTGTGGGTTTGCTGTGGGTTTTGGTCTTGGTCTTGGAACGAACTATACAATTTTCTTCAATTCTAATTCAAAACAATCCAAATAATATTTAAGTGAGAAAAAATATAATAGTCGACAGTTACTATTCGATTATATACAATTAAAATTATTAGTCAACCCTCGTATACGAACGGAGATCTTATGAAGAAGATGAAGAAGAAGTAACCCTCTACCTCTTTTTTTTAACTCTCATCGTTGTGTACCGTTGCCGCAGTGACGTCGTTCGACCTATCATACACACAGTCCTGTAATCTAACTGGTCTCCAGGTGTACCGCTAACCCGCCGGAATCCGTTAAGTGTAGAGTGTCATTGACCTTTGGTGGCTCCTCACCTGGCCAAGCTCCATAGCCACAGTCAGTGGTACACCGTGCGACAACAGGTGCCTCTCCAACACAAATATACACTAAGGACACCTACCCTCGAATATGTGTATAACCCTTCCGCCGAAGAACTTCGTTACCCTTGGATGATCACGGGTTTCGCTGACGAGACTTCTTGAATTCGGGACTTTACATAGGAAGCGCGGTATATTTTACTGTGGCGTTGTTTTTCGGTCTTTTTTTTGACAGTGTGAGTGTCATTGTGTGTTGTTTTTCTTTTATATATACAGGATTTTTTTGGAATATTTACTGCATGGACTTGTTTAAAAGTAAGAAAAATTATTTTTTTAAAGGTTACGGTATTTACAAAAGTGTTTGTTAAATAAGAATTTTAATATATAAAGGTACATAAAGTTGGGTATATTTTATAATTGGAGTGAGAAAAATATTTTTTTTTCTTTTTTTTCATAATTTTAGTAATATTCTTTTTTGTTGTCTAATTCTGGGAGAAAAGAATCATTTATTTATATTTATTGAACTTTATATTTTGTGGTATAATTTTGTGTTTAATTAATCAATTATAAAGTTGAAAATTAATCTTGAAAGTATTAAAAATATTTCATATTTTCAAATCATTATCACAATTAATAAAACATTTTGTTATTATTAAATTTCACCTGAAATCTTTGTTTTCGTTCTGGCGTTTTTTACTTATTTTGCAAAAAATCATAGTACTAACATATTTTGAAGATTATCCATTGAAAATTTTGCAGGTAATTCAAAATTTCCAAATTAAAATCCAAAAAAAAGACACACTCACACTACACAAGAAACTATTCAAAATCGTTTATTTTTTTTCTGAAGTAATTGCTTGTCAAATGTCAGCTGTTTGGAATTATTCAGCTTCCTAACGTATCAAGAACTGAACTGTTTCAACGTTGAAATTATAAAAAAATGACTTACAGCTTAACACCTTTTATTTTATACTGACCATAGCAAAGAAGCAAATCTATGAAGGTATAAGTTAATTCATTAGCCTGTATAGCTATACTGTTATAAAACCCACAAAAGAAATAGTTAGAAGTGTTATTGTGCTGCTGTCAAATTTTCAATACTAATGTTTTTCAAAAAGGGGAAGGGTGAATGGAAAGGTTATTTTCCCTTCCCCTTCTTCAAAAAAATAATGTTATGCTTATAATGTGCTTTATTTGGAACATACATATTATATACATACATACATACATACATATTCCATTCGCTCCCCTTTATAAAAACTTAGTGTATGGATATTTCTTAAGAATGGGAAGGGTGAATGAAAATTTTATTTTCCCTCCCCTTTTGTGGAAAAAAATCCAATAATTTATAATAAAACATTACGTTTTTTTTATTTTCGTTAGTCAGAATTATATTAATCTATATATGTATTATAATATTTAAAGTAACGGAACTCAAAATGTGCCCACGTCCACCTCATTGTTTTCCTGACATTTTTCTTCGTTTGAATTATTTTCCCTTCCCCTTTGTGAAAAATATCCAATAATTCATCACACATTAAGATTTTTAATTGTGTACAAAGCTTAAAATCGTAGTCACGTTCCGGAATTATAATATTTAAAATAAATGAACTAAAAATGTGCACTCCTTTAGCTAATTCTCTTCCCGGCATTTCTTATTTAAATACACAAAGTTCCGACATAATAATTTTTCATTCGATATTTTATTTGATATTTTGTTCAAATTCTTCCAATCACACATATTCGATACATATAACATAATGGTATTAAAGAGTATAGTATACACCAAGTTGTTGAAGACTATTATTATTGACCGAGCATCAAAATTATTTCGCGAGGGGGTTGACAGTTTATTGCTCCTTCTAGCCAACTGAGAAGTTGAATTTCTTTATTAGTGGTTGATAATATTTTCTACTATTAACCTAGAGGTCAATAATGGACAAATTCAAATATTTTGAGAATTCAGGAATAGTAGTTCAACAATAACTTGTGCAACATAATTTTTTATATCCAGGAGATTGTCTTTAACATATTTTCTGCTTGAGATCAGCTATCAAGATGAAATAAATCGAATAAAAATGTCATTGGTTTAAAATTCGCGCTCAACCAAAAATGACTGATGACATAACGAGTACGTTCATAATGTATCGAAAACTGACAGTGTACTTGTCATTCAGACGACGGCGCAAACGCTTCTCGTGGTGCGTTTGTGAATTATTTTCAATTGTTATCTTAAATTTGGCTAATAGTGGAAAAAATTGTATGTACACTATGGTGGTGGAGACATTCATAAGCCTCGCACCTTATATAATATAATTTTGGTGCTCGGTCAATAATAAAAGTCTTCACCACTTTGGTCTTGGTGTATAATATAAACTATTATTTTTTGAATAGGAAAAGTTCTTGACAAAAATTTGGGATAACAAGGACAGCTCCCAGGGCTTGGTTACCTGTGGAAATTAGATGAAGAAATATTACACTAATTTTATTTCTGAGAAAAAAATTATGAAGAATTCAAATGAAAAATCAACAAAACTATTGTCATCTGAGTAGGGTTAAAAAAAACAAGATACACTAAATAAAGTTGATTCTAGTTACTGTATGATATATAAAACAAAATGAATTCACAGGTTTATAAACGAGTTAGTTATTTAAAATTCAAAATATGTCATCTGGGAACTGAATCCAGGGAAATTTACTCCTCCAGGTAAATTTTTCTCACAGGAACTAACTTCATGGTAGCAACTCCACGAATTGTGTATTGCAGAAAATGTATATTCTAGGACATATGTATTCCAGGAACTCACTTCCGGATCTGTTTCTCAGGAGAATTGACTCCAGAGAACTGTAAATAATAGGAACTTTCTTGCCCATGAATGGTATAAACCTGGAACTTTGCAGTAATCCTTATAAGATTCAAAATATCAGCATTTGTTAAAATTTTCAGATCATGAAACTTTTCTCTAGCAGCATCTGCCTTATAACAAATATTTCCAGGATCTAGACTAGAAATATATTTTATAATTTCTTGCTTTAGTGGCGATTTTTCTCAAAATCTTTCAACCATTCTTTCCAAAAATTCAAAACAATCCTTCAGAGAAGTTGTACTCTTTTTTTCAGTCACTCTGGAGAAAAAGTCGCGTAACAGTTTTTGTCACATAACCGTTACTTTTCATATTATGTTGTCACGTTTGAATTTAAGTTTCAGGCCTTATGTTTGAAATTCCCCGACCCTTCACAGATTATTGCAAATTTTCCTGACTCTTCCCTGCCTTTTTTGTGTAACTATAAATTCCCTGACAATCCAGTCTTTTTTAAGTATCATTTTATTTTTCCCTGACTTTTCCAGGTTCTCCAACCGAGTCCGAACCCTGCTTTTGTTTTGCTACATAAATTTTTCTTTTCCTCTTTTTTCCTCTATATGTAAAACTCATTTTATTAACAAAAAAAGAATACAGAAATGGTCTTTCACATATTAAATAAAAAACAAGGGATGTATGATAAAAATACAAAAAGATATATATATTTTTGAATTTGATCCTTTTTACAATAATTTTTAATAGTTCGCCACTGGCGATCTCTTCTACAGCAGCTATTGGCCATATAATTCATTGCAATTGGCCCATTATTTTTATAATTTCCGGCAAAAGCGAAGACGATATACTTTGAGACAAACTATACCGATCGTTTCCTCCATTCAGTTTTAATTGATAATTCCTTTTTCAATATAATTGTAATGAAATCAATATAATTCCTATTTTCACGTCTACTTTGTAGTTGTAATTATTTTAAAACTACATGCACTTTCCAATTAGTTTTTGTTTTAAATAATTTTATATGTTTTAAATTTAAAGAAATGGCTTTGATCAGTATTGTCTCATCTCCCCACTCTTGCTATTCATTCAATGTACTGATAAGTGGATGTACAAAGAAATCCTTTAAAAGCTATAGACCCAACATTTTACATCCTTAAAAAAAGATTGGTTTGACTCATGACTCCTCCAAACTGTATAAACGTTAAAAAAGAAACCTGCTTCTGGGGTCTATGAACTTTTTCAGTTGAATGTTTCGTCTTTTAAGGAGTACCGGTTCTTCTCGTGGCAGAATGTTCAGTAGTCTATTACTTATAGAAATTATTTGATCGGGTAAAGAATTATACAGTTGCGCGGTTTCATTCATTAGTTTAGAGATAGGAAGATTTGGAAAAATTTTTCAAATAACCAGTTGCCTGTTGAAGAGACATGCTTAAACTTACATTATATTTTTTTGTGAATTTAAATTATAGCTTTCGTAATAGCTGCATGAGAAACACTGTACAGTGGGGACTAAAGCATGAACAAACTGATAAGTTTGTATAAGGAAGCGAACAAATCCCTTCAGGGCGTAAAAAAAGGGGAAATACCTCGTTTGTTATACAAGAGGAACATCAAGTTTTTGACTTCGGTCATTGTCAATAAATTTAAAAATAAAATAAACGAGACTACCTTTGTGTCATCGTTTAAAATCGTTGGAAAATGTCAATGACATCAAAATAACTAACTAATAAACTGTTATTGATTGCTCAAATAATTCTGTTATGTAATACACTGTAAACTTGTGCAAGGCTAGCAAAATATGAATTTAATTCCACAGTAGGTAGGTATGATGAGACTTATTCAATAATTAATTTGTCTATAAAACGTGTTAAGCTAATGAGATTTTCGATCGTAGGCACTGGGAAATGTATACAGAGTGTTTCATTATTGTTTCACTTTTAACTTCTCCTTCCATGAATTTCGAGAAATTGAAAAAAAAATAGCTCACAATTTTATTCAGGTTCTATACTATGCTGCTAGTATATTCAGAATATGAATTAAGTTTGGCTTTTTTTATGGATTTTCACAAAATAGTATATTATACACCAAGGTGGTGAAGACTGTTATTATTGACGGAGCACCAAAATTATATATTATATTATACAAATATAATAATGTTGAGAACAGAAAAACAAGTATATGTTTTTAAGAGCGGAATAAGGTGCGAGCTTTATAAAAATGTCTTCAACACCATGGTGTATATACAATTTTTTCCACTACCAGCCAAATTTGAGACAAAAATTAAAAATAATTCACAAACGCACCACGAGAAGCGTTTACTCCGTCGTCTGACTGACAAGTACACTGTCACTTTTCGATATATCATGAACGTACTCGTCATGTCATCAGTCATTTTTGGTTGAGCGCGAATTTTAAACTAATGGCATTTTTATTCAAATAATTTCATCTTGATAGGTAATTTCAAGCAGCAAATATGTTAAAGACAATCTCCTGGGTATACAAAATTATGTTGCACTTATGTTGCACAAGTTTTTGTTGAATTCTCAAAATATTTGAATTTGTCCATTATTGACCTATGTTAATAATAGGAAAAATTAACTTCACAGCTAGTAGTGGAAAAAAACCCTTTTGTATAAAATTTGCAGCTTTATTTTGAAAGTACAATGTATCAAATTTGCTAAAATATTGAAAAATGCGGAATTATTTTATATGAACATACTTGGAACAGTTTTTATCCTTTGCAAGACATAGATGTATGTCACATTTTTCACATTTTGCAGTGGGTAAAACCTTTGCAGTTGGCCATTTCGCATCTTTAACGCGATTCTTCGTATTTTATCCAATCTTTACTTTATATAAACGAACATTTTTGGGTGGTACATGAGGTGTATATCCTCTGTACCTTTTTGCTTTTATTTCTACCCCAATCTGACTTTTTTGATGCTATAGGTACTTCCGTTCAAGCAGAAAGTTTTTGTAACTTCAAAGATTCATGCTATATGAAATGTTGTTTTCCCACTTTGCTCATTTATATAGCAATAAATAATTCACCTTTAGAAACTGCTTTTCAATCGCGTCTTCAAAAAAAGCTTCTTGCTGTTCTTGAAGATTATTTTCTTCACTGTACTCAGCACATGCGCGGGATCAACTTCTGCAAGCGCATCGTTATGTCTCTTTTTTTCGATACGATAAGCCATTGGAAAGCTCTGTAATAAAAAT
>CAJUYH010000498.1:84306-105224 GCA_910591685.1 Galerucella tenella | reverse complement strand
TTCGATGTAATTTCTCCCCATTGATAGGTCGCGCTTGCGCGTAATCTAAACATCGACCAATCCAATTTTTTCAAGTCAAATTAGGGTTAACGTTTGTAATACATTTAAACGCTTCATTATATATTTTGATTAGGATTATTCACAGACCTGCCTTTTTTCCATTTCTTCCAACGTAATTTGTAAGAAGGACATTAATAATCGATGACGCATACCAAAAAGGTTATTATATGAACTCTAATACCATATCCTGATGTGAATGTTCGTTGGAAAACTGAGGTAACCAACAAAAGGTTTTTTTTGTAACTTTTTTCCGTCAATTCAGTATTATTATGGTGTGAGCCTTAAAATTAACAGAAAAAATGGATTGATGTTTAAAAAACAAGATTTTAAAATTGCGACTGGATCGTTATTAATGAGAAGCCGTTATTCCCAACTCTAAATGCGAGTGCGAGCAGCAATAGGTCACCGACCGGCCAATCAACCGCCGAAATTATAGTGCCGGGTTTTTGCTTGTGTTTGTGGTTTGTCCACAGCTACTCTCGAATTCTTACATACAAGAAGTAACAAGAAAATTCTTGGTGTACGCTAAAAAAAACGCTACAGCGCCAAATGTACAATACACGCACGTAGGTACCTATAACGATAATAATTCTGGTTTTGTAAACTACTGTTATACAGATCGTCCTACGAGAAATTGGACCAGGTTTAAACTTTTTTTTTATCTTTTTGGACCAAAATCTTTTGTTTATTGACTCTAAACATGAAATAACCAACGTAAACAATGAAATCGATATGGGAGAAGAAGTAAGGTTATAAATTAATGTGGTAGAAAGTAGGTACTTCTTCTGTCCGTAGTCTAGCACTACAACCTTCATTTGATATAACAATTAGATACTCCATCAGAACAACTTATATTCAAACGTATCTATCATTATGGATTTGAAGGGTATGTTTTCTTGGACTGATATGATAAAGATGGGACTGAAATACCTTCCTGGGGGCCTGAACCCTTTTGCGGAATCAGCCCCAATGTAATATTGGAAGAAATAGGTAAAGCCGAGAAAAAGAGAAGATCTGACCATTGGAAAGATCTAGTAGGGCTTATGCAATCAAAGACTCTTCTGGGTGACTAAAACCAGTTGAGATAAAAAAAATGCATAAGTCAAAGTAAAACTGCGCTAAGAGTTTTAACAAGGATCCTAACGGGACATTGTAGCCTGAATGGGCAAATGAAAAAACTCAAAATAGTGGAGGAAGAAGAATGTAGATTTTGTGGCATGGAAGAAGGAACCTCCATCCACATACTTTCCAACTGCACAGTACTTCAGAATCCTAGAGCACAGCACCTGGGACTCCTGGGAGATTACTGGATAGAAGAGGAACATTTACCTAAGTTGAAGCCTGCAGATATCCTAAAATTCATCCAGGAAATAGGACTAAAGAAGCTACTAGTTGCTGAGAATCTCCTCAGAAACTGTGTAGAAGTATGGGTGCACAATAGATCTTATAGGTCACAGTGAATGTCACCCCAAAATACATACTTACATACATTGGACTGATATTCCTCCATCAAATATTTCCTGATGATTTTTAATACAGAAATTTCCATTTCAAAAAAATAACTTCAACACAGCATAACTGTAATGTATATATTTAAATTACCAAACGGTTTAACTGGTGGGTAACGGTCGTATGGCCAAATGTCGTTGCGTAACATCAAAATGATGAAGCGACAGCAAGATTTTTATTTTATTTTACCGTTGGTATACTGCGTTTAAAATATTTTTATTCTTTGCACATGTTAGTGACCCATTACGCTTTCGGTATTTTTAAGAAACGACCAAATCATTGAGCTGCATACAAAACAATAAAATTCTAATGCAGGAGTGAGAAAAAATATATAAAGTTAATTGGACGCCACAAAATAACTGTTAGCGAAATAACAGATGTCTAAGGAAAAAACACTTAATTCAACAATAGTGATTCGGAACTAGATTTGATTGTTTGACGGTATATACAGGGTGTCTCTAAACGAATGCGAAAAAAGCTGGATGTGATTGTACGTGTACTATTTCGGGTACAAAGAAGTTACTTTTTTCGAAATTAAGTTTTGTGAAATAAAGATACCTATAATTTAAAATTTCTGTTGTCTTGAAAAATCGATAAAAATAATAATTTACCTTATATAGCTTCCGGAGTGTTTGGTCTCTGGCACGTACATTATTATCCCAGTTCCTTCTATTGCTTTTGAGCCATCTGTATACCTTTTTAAGTCTGGTAATGGTATTTGGATCCCATTCCTTTTTGCTGCTTAATTCCGTATCAAATTTCTTAGAAAAGTTATACTTTCTTTCATACCAGCCTTGAACAGACTATATCGGGGCTAGTACTAGAGTGCCAGCAAGATTTAGCTAACGCCTCGGCAGATAACAATATTATCCTGAGGTGGATTAAAGGACACCCTGGCGACCCTGGGAAGCTGCCGCCGAAGAAATATTTGACGATGACCAGGAAAAACCTACGTTTAAGAGAAGGATTTCTGACTGGCCACTGTCAACTAAGGAAACACCTCCATACTATGGGACTAGTGGCACACGTACCTTTATGCAGGATGTGTGAACAGGAAGATGAAACTATCAGGCAAGTCTTATGCGAGTGCCCCGAGTTATCGTCAATGAAAAAGTGTGTGTCCGGTGAGTCTTGGCCTACACCTGCCGATATGAAGGAGATGTCCTCGAGTGACCTATCCACCTTCTTGGGAAGGACAGGATGAACGACGACCTAGGAGGACAACTTCTCGGGAGGATGTACAATGGGTCACATGTGGCCTAAGTGCTGTGAGCCTACACTCCCTCTCCCTACTCAGATACAGATAGATCATACCAGCCCAAGTTTTCTGATTTCTAAGAATCATGAAGGGGGCTTTTTGAATGATTTCCTCTATAACACCATATATAGTAGTGTGAGGTCAAGAATCACTTCCATAGCTCCCTCTTGTTGTCAATAGGTTAGGTTCAGCTACTCCATGCTATGGCTCTATAAGTGGTGATCTCACTATAGCAGTGTACATCCTGCTGAGGACTATTGTGCTAGGTTATGATATTGCTAATTTGTTATTATTGTTAAGCAGGCTATCCAAACATGGTACTCCGTAAAATATGGTATTTTGGTCACTGGGAGGGGCTCATAACAAAACGAAACTTGTCTTCATAAAAATTATTACAGAATTGAAAATGTTTTTTGTCAGTTTAAAAAATTTTATTATTCTTGCAACTCTAAATTTGGTTCGTTCTATATAGTATCAAATCAGTTGAAATAATATATAAAAAGTGACATTATTACTTAATTTTTAAAAAATTTCAAATATTATAATAAATATAGCCCAAGGAACGTACAGAAAGTTTTTTAAACTAACGCCGCCACTGGGTAAATATTTAAAAAACTATATAATTATTCTGTATCAACACCTAGAAAACTTAAACTTGCTTAAACTGTTTCCACACTTGTCTCAAAACTTCGAAGTCTATACAAACAATAATTAGCTGGACGTAAAAACTTTTATTCTGATTACATTTTATTTGCATAGTCATGCGAATGTAAAGTTTTTGCAATATAATTTACGTTTACTTTATTATCAGCAAAACAATCCGGCTACATGAAAGATAAAAAATAGAAAAACGTTGACCTCGACGTCTCGTCATGTTTGAAGAAAATGAAAATTTCGTGTTAACCACAATAAGAAATAAATAAGAATTTCGTGGATAACATTGGTCGACATATAAAGAGTTCTTGAGCGATTTCAGTGAGTTATTAGATAACATTTTATAAACTGGCGACTGTTTTGCGTGTTTTTTGTGATATCACGATATTCTCATCGAAATTCGAACTTCTGCAAGCTAACACACGAGGACTTCATTTTGCATTACATTTTTCTGTTAGGGTGAATCGACTTGTTTTTAGGTAGTACCTACATTACATTTTACATCTAGAAACGGTTGAGATGTGATGGAACAATTACCTCACTTTGGCCGGGCGTCAACGTATTTAACTGAAATAGTTATCGCAAAAATAAAGGAAATGGTAACCGAAACCGGTTTACAAGCGATATTATCCCTTATAGTTACAAACCAGAATCGTTGGTTATATCGTGAAAATATCCCAACACCGTTCAACTTAGGGGTGTAATTCATTGTCTGTCGGGACATATAGCCCGAGAAGTAGATGTTGCTTCTTAGTAAACAGCATTTGTTACAGGAAATATTGAAATTAATCGATGAATTCAATAGTACGTTCTAAGAACTATTGGATTTAATATATAGGGTAATTCATGCTGGATTTTCAATCTACACCCCCCCCCCCGTATATTTTTATATTTTCCAAATTTCAATTTAAAACTACGTATATGAACTTTAGCATTGAAATAGAATCTAGTGTGATATAGTTCATTCACGATAAGCTTGCAATTTTGACATTTATACTAACAATTGCAGCCACTGAATAAAATCTAAATATCCAATTTGTAAATGGAATAATTATTCATATAACGGGGGAAGTTACGGTCCAAAAGTTGGCTGCCGTGTCCTGGGTTGCCAGACTTAAGTTGTCAAAATCAGACAATCAGAATTTCTTGTTTTGGTTTGTCGTTTCCATTGTTATTTACTGTGTGAGATATAATCTGTTATTTAAAAGAGAGTATGGCTAAATCTTTATCAAGTGGTTGCAAGGATATGGTAGCATCCCTAATATCATATTTTGAGAGAAAACGAGATAACGGTGGACCGCTAATTCCTATTACTTCTGTGAGAGATGTAAACTTTTAATAAATACATTATTACCTCATTATATTTTAGCATTAGCGCCTGGATACTGAAAGAATTTATATGAAATTTCAGGTTATATTTTATATCTGATGATTGTTCAATAATACCGAAACCTCGATGACATAATTGTATGCCAACTACTGAGAAAAAACTACAACGTGGCAACGATGTAAAACATCTGTCATGTTTTGTTATTGCAAAGTTATTGTAAATGACTTATATTTAATTTTTTGCTGTTTTTATCCACATACCTACTCATTAATACTTTGAATCCATTATTAATAATTTTTCTTTCGCCCTTAGCGGTCTTTACCCTCATAAAATATACATATTATACGATCCTTTCATCCTTTCCAGTGATGACGACACTGTATGCGTGAGCAGAAAGAATCAACTCGACTTCTCTAACAGCTCTAACCGTACGATCGAAATAAAGACTCACATCCTTCTGACGCAAGCGTCCTTGGAAAGTCAGTTTCACACCAAGCTAACTTTAAATTTCCTAGTAACGATTATGATATCTGCTTCTTACACTCAAATGCAAATTATATATTCTTGGTACATGTAATTTGGTGTTAAGAAGGGACAGAAAAAATGTGAAATTTAGTTCCCAATATCTCAGGTTTTATGTGTAACTATTTCAGATTACCTGGTCTCTATTAGCAATTTGATTTCTGGGAAGCAATGAAACCCCGTTTAGTTTTTATAATTGATTATTATAAACTGACAACTGACGAGATAAAGTTTCTATAAAAAATATTAACTCTAAGTACAGAAAGTAACATGTCGATCGGGAGGCAGTGCACATATATTAATAAGTAGCTAATAAATTTGAGATAATTTGGTGGGTAAAAAATAATTGAAAAAAAAATAACTGGGAAAAAAGGTAGAACGTGCCGCGGGACACACGGTAGGAACTTTAGTTCCTTTCAAGCAAAAAGTATGTAATACATTTGACGTTATAGATAAACAATTTGCAAAGCCTCGGTGGCCGAATAGTAAGCTAACCAGACTCTCACGCGGTAGGTCCGGGTTCGATTCCCCGTGAAGATGTTTTTTTTTGTTTATTTTATTTTTAAATAATTATTCTGCTTGATATTAATAACGACAACAGGTAGACGTTTGAAATATTTAGCAGAATATTCATTATTAGAGATAATGGTACGGTACCCTTCATGAGAGAGTCCGACTAGCAACATCTACTTATAACAGCATCGTATATTTAAAAAAGGAAACCGTAGCATTATACAAATTGGACATTCAAGAACTGTACGTTTACCACAAAATTAGTGGAAACATAAAATTGAATTAATAAATTTTTAATTTGAAGTTATATTACAGTTTATAGACATTTTGATTTTCTAGATTTTTTCTTAAGTGGGTCGTAGAAAAAATATGCTGCTCGACTCGTGTGGATTGTCCATATCACACTTGAACGATTGAGCACTCCGCCTACGGCGTCGTTCTCAAACTTCTTCCTCGTGCGATATGGCCATCATATCCACACTAGTTACACAAACTACTATTTCTTTCAAAATATGCCCTTTTACATTTAAAAACAACCTGCCAAATGTCAAATCAATTTATTCATCCATTTTAAAGTTATCGAATTGAAACATTCAAGTTTTCAAAATTTCAACACCCTGTATTTCGAAAAGTAAATGTGCTAGACCCCTTAATCGCGCAAAAAAAATTATGGAAATAATAGTAAAAATTTATCCGAACAAATTCAAGTAGATCACCAGCACTGCGAATACCAGCTTTGCATTGAATTTTAATATAATTTTAATATTAATATTGATATTAATTTTAATATTAGACTTACCCCGTGATACCAAAAACTGTTATGGTGAAGAAAAACTAGAGAAAAAATCGAGAATTCCAATCCACTATTGTTAATAAAGCTCGTTGGTGAAGTTGTATTACTTTTTCTTATTTGAGTTTTTTCTCCACCCTTAAGTGGGCCCCCCGCTTTATTAAGTCCCGGGCCCCGTAGGAGTTGAATCCGCCACTTAGACTTACTTCAAATTGCACTATCGGTTCACTTCTGCTATTATTCAATAAAAATTGCTCGCTTAAAGAGATTTGGTTTCAGGAAGTCAAAAGCTTCCTGGATATTTTTCGGTAACCGCGTTTCTTACATTCTTTACAAACGGTATAAAATGTTGTTCTGCACGATCAGCGTCATGTGTATAGTTTGTTTCAAAAAGTACATAGAGTATTGGAATGCAATAATCACAGATCTTTATCGAGTATTTCAGAGATGTACTTAAAATTAACGGAATATTTTTTTCCTAATAGCATTACGTGTATGAAAATTAGATTTTTTGAAGGAAGAGATATTTTCATTTTCCTTTTCTTAAGGATGTTATTGAATACCAAAACGGCATACTATAAGTTAGTTTCATTTATAAGAGTGAAATTGAAATTATTATTGGCAAATTATTAATCCATTTTTACCAGTCAAATAAATACAAAGAGTTTTATCAATTTTGTGTTCCCTGCCGTAACTTCCCGTTGTGAACCTTCCTTCGATCGTCCATCCTCTAGTGGCACATTCCGAAACTAAATGATATCGTATCCAAAAGAGAAACTGAATTAAAAATCGTATAGGCCTCGAAATATCGCGCAAAAGGCCAATCATTTTATAAAACCCAAGTGCAAATGATCGTTTTTATAATAAGTGTATTTAATATTCCGGAAAATTTGCTAAATATCAAAGACCTAGTTTCTTGTTCTTCTAACCTGCATTTAAATCGATTGAAAAAATATTGATCTCAAAACGTAGTGTTTATTCAAAACCCGTGAAACCCAAATGTGTTCTTGTAGTGTTTAACGTGTTTCGGGATTTATAATATTAATATATAAATAGTTTTTTCAAAATTTCCATTATATAATAGAGGCCTTTAGTAAAATTTTTCAATTTTTTCCTGAATTCATAGCAATATAAAATAATAACTTCTCAAAAGACTGTTTCTTATAATTCGACTGATCTGATTTCGACTGAAAAAAATCGGTTTGACTGAAATTTACACCAGATTTTCAAGCGTTTTCGGTGTTCGATGGAGTCTCGAAATTTTTTTTCGTGTTTGGTGTTATATACATCGGGTGTTTTTTAAATTTGTACTCGACATTTTTTAATAAATCGGCGGCTACACTTGCTTATTCAAAGGTACGTCTTGTCCAAAAAAAATTTCTTATCGTTACTTCAAAATTCAATCGTTTTGATTCAGCTGCAAGAACAGCTGATTAATTAACATGCAAAGTTGACCATTTCGTAGAATATAAACGGTTGTCCAAATTTTTTTTTCAAACTTCAAATAAATTATTCAAAATAGTATTTGGAGTTTTCTATCGATAATTACGAAGTTGATTGTCTTAACTCTCGCTACGTGGAATCTCCATAATTATTATCGAATAAAATCAATAAATAACAAAACCCACTACAGAAATATACAGGGTTCGATTCACTCGACGACCGGCCATTAGACGTATCTCAAAAATGGCATAAGATAGAATTATCAAATTTTGTATTAGGCACAATTTTGACAGTACAACTCCGCAAGCTGATAATAACACTATTTATGTCATACTAGCTCATTATTGTGTTTTTATTGCTTAGTTACCAACTATTTATTGAGAGAGAATTAACTTTTTGTTCGACTTATTTAATAACCATGTCGTAAGCTTCTTTAGACTTTTTTGGCAACAGATTTACAGTTGCTTTCTTTGCTTTTTCAATAATTTCGTCAGGAATTCCAAAATCTTCGTTCATTTTGACTTCTAACTTTGACACATATAAAATTTATTGTGATATTATCACATTTACGTTTGTCAACATTCACCTATTAATTCAAACCGGATTTTCTAAAACACTGATTTGTATTGAGATTGGATTGCAATAACGAACTAGTATGACATAAAAGTTTGTATGTACCTACCGCATGCATAAACAGATGTGTATACCCTCGGGCGACTTACAAACCCTCGGGCCAGAGGCCCTCGGCTTCGTAAGACGTCGCCCTCAGGGCATGAAAATCTATTTATACCCTTGGAACCTAAGTAACTATTTATATTTTTGGATTTAGCGCTTAATTTCAGAACAGGTTTATCCATCTCAATATCTCAAACAGGTGAATTTGGTATAATCTTTTCATACACCCATTTTCGGTGATTTTGACCACTTATCCCGTCGTGACAGTTTCCAGACTTGTTCCCTGATTCAAATAATAATAGACTATCCTCAATAAACCCTTTTTCACCTCCAGTTTGAATTATTATTAGGCTATTGTCTTGTTGCGGTTGAAAAAACTATAACTTTATTTAGCATCTTCATAGGTCTTTTTATAAACTTTCTAACAGCGGTTACGCTACTGAGTGTTTATTTACACTGGCAGGGAGTTTCCTCGAGTATGCTTAACCAAGTCATGGGGTGTTCACTTTTTATTTAAAATACTTATCTGTACTACGGTATCCGCCAGAATATACAGTACCGAAACAGAGAGTGCTATGGAGTTGTTTATGTAATATGGATTTGTCATATTTGACTTAATTGTCATTAGTTGATATATTAATAGTACGCTGCAGTTAAATTTGATTTAAAAATGGTTCCAGCAACGGAAGAAAAAGTTTTTTTGGTAGAGCATTATTTTCGTTCATACGGAAAAGGTCGTAATGATGGTCCAAGCTTAGAACAGGTGTCAATAAAATATCAACAAAAATTTAATAAAGCCGCTCCTAGTAAAAGTGTGATGTTAGCTGTTGTTGAAAAATTCCGTCGCACTGGTAGTGTAATGTGTCAACGTGAAGGTTCTTCAGGTCGTCGAAAAACAGTATGCACTAACGAAAATAAAGGACGTGTTTTTAACCAAGTTGTGCAATCACCTCAAAGAAGTCTTGTAAGAGCTGCATGTAAACTCAACATAAGTGAAACGTCTTTACGTCGCATGTTCAAATCAATTGGTGGTTATCCATACCGTATTCAAGTTGGACAACGACTAAATGCTGCGGACAAACGTGCAAGAGAAATTTACTGTGGTCGCATGTTGAGTTTAATTTACGAAGATCCCGAATTTTTGAAAAACATATGGTTTTCAGACGAGAGTCACGTTCATCTTAGCGGCTATATTAATCGACAAACAACCAGATTCCTTGGATTTGAACGTCCTGATGTCATTGTAAAGAAACCACTCCACAGTCTTCGAGTTACCGTTTGGAGCGCGGTATCTGGTCATGGAATGATTGGTCCTTATTTCGTTGAAGATGATAATTAGAATCCACTTACTGTCAACCAAGAGCGTTATAGAGAGAAAATTATTATACCTTTTGTGAGAGATCTAAATAACTTTTGTCGTGCACGAAATCTACAGTTTCGCACACAATGGTTCCAACAAGATGGTGCAACGAGCCATACAGCTGTGCGCACCTTAGACTTACTCCGTCAGCATTTCGATAAAAGAATAATTTCTCGGGGAACAGACTTCGAATATCCTTCTCATTCACCTGATCTGACGCCACCTGACGCATACATTTGGGGCATAATGAAGGACAAAATATTTTACTCGGAAAATCCGCCGGCGAATATTGCCGAACTACGGGAAAGAATACAAAATATTTTTCGGCAGTTACATCAACCACTTTTTATAAATATGTTTATTGACTTACAAAATCGATATGAAGCTTGTTTGCGTCGAAATGGTGAACATTTTGAACACTTACATTACAGAAATTAAAAATTAATTTTTATTTTTATTTTCGGTACTGTTTATTTTGGCGGATACTGTATTTCTCGCTCAAGCATTTTAAAAGTCAAATACAACAATGCACTCCACGAAGCTAGGTAATTTTCCAAAATCAAACGTGTAGCAGACAAAAAACCTTTTTTATGTTTTTCCTTTTTCGAATAATTGAAAATCTCACACATTTCAGACATGTTTTGGTACCATTAGATTGGTAAATAAGCTGCTTTACTTTTTGGAGTGAGGATCTGTATGTGAGACTCACATTGAAAACCGTTTTGTTAGTTCACGCCTCAATATAAAAATCATCGATCTTCTTCATAGATTCTATCCATTTTTATCTCATAAGATATGATAATGTATAGAATCCAAAAAATTTTCAATTGATTAGGTGCAGGTATAAAATTTACCACATCCAAATTATTTCGCTAAACTGTTCTAAAACACGGCTACAAAATTTCCTCAACGGGGTTGATAATAAAAAAAGTGAAACTGGCCGGTCAGGAGGTCATCACTATCGAGCTGCAGGAGGTGGAGGATGATTCCGTCGCGACAGCTGTCGTTTCTGAAACCTCCCCTCCGCCACCAGCAGCAACGGCAGTACCAGCAACTCAAAGTGAAACGAGAACAGAGGTCGCGCCAACCTCTACGGCAGCTTCGCAGAGACCTACTCCTGCTGCTTCACCACCGAACACTATGACAGGTGAGTTAGGTTGCATTACTTGTAAATTCTAGAGTATGAAAAGAAAAGAGAAACAATACTTTGGAATAGCCACATTTTGGAACAGTCTAAATTGAAGTTTATTTATGAAGTACTAACATTATTTTGAGATAACCCACTGATCCATTATTGACAGAAAAAAATTAAATCACAAAATTCTTTAAAATATCCAGATAACTATAGATACTATCTAATGGAGATAATAATACAGATAATAAAACAAAAATATAAATAAACCAAAGATGGATAAGAGTATTATGAAATTATAAAAATGGCTTGTTGATATTGATTTATTTGAATGAATAAAGGATAAACCACGTATAGGTAGTTATATTAGTAGACACAGCAGTGTCTTCAAAAGACAAAACATTTGAAATAATTATATAAGCAAATGAAATAATGTTCTCGATCAATTTTTCATAAAACATTTGATATTCATGATCAGGATATCCATTATATTCAATTTAAATTCAATGTCACTTCACAGGTGCTTCGATATACAGGGTAGCGAGAAAGTCTGGCATCAAGTCATTTTCTTTGAAAAGAATTAACATATAACTATCAAATTTTGGGGCTATAAACCGTATTGTATTCTTCATTTCTTTGGCAGTTCCTCTTGAAAACGAAGAATACAATACTGTTCATAACCCTAAAATTTGATAATTATATGTTAATTATTTTCAAAGAAAAAGGCTTGGTGCCAGACTTTCTCACTACCCTGTATACAATTATCACGGGGTGTAGGGGGAGAAGACGAAATAAGGCTTCTAGTGCTGCCGTTGCGTTGCATTCTTCAATCATGAGACAAGCAAGTCTTTGTATCTTGCCTAGTCTCATCATTGCATTTTTTTGTGTCGTCTCTGTCAACGGTAACAACGACGCATATGTTTTGCGACAAGTTCACCTCACCATTATTAATTTGGTCTCCGATCTTTTCACCACGTTTTCCAGCTATTTAGTCCATGTTATTCTCGTGTCAAAAATAACCCCAGGATATTAAAAAACCATCATGGTGATCGCCATATCTTGAAAGGATGATTGTTTCAATCTTACAAAGTTCCTTTTTTAGGTGAAAGGCTCTATTTTTGATTGGGTGGGACTTACTTTCAAAGCCCACCGCTTCCGTCGACTTTGCTAACAAGCTCAGAGCTTGTAGCGTGCGCTCTCTCACTACAGTATTGAATTCGACTTCTGATATGATGACCAGATCGTCCGCCTATCCCAAGACAGTGTTTTTTTCTTTAAGTCTCCTCAGTAGTCCAACCATAGAACCCATCCCTTAGGATATCCTCTTGGAACCCGAGATTGTTGAGTTTTTTACCATGTAGTGTATCCATCCGCAGCTAGCCCTCTAGATTACTTCGTTAAAGGCGTTGTCAAAGGCACCCTGTATATCAAGGAAGGCTGCTTATGATATTTCCCCATTTTCAAGAGAGCATACTCCATTCCATGCGCCAAGTGATGAAGTGCTGTCCACGTAGATGTGCATGTTTACTAGTTTTTCCCATGTCTTCAGCTCTTCACTTTTTTAGGAATAAACACCACGCTCACTTTCCTCCACACCTTTGGTATGTAACCCAGTCCCATGCTTACTCCAATGGTTGTAAACAGTCTAAAGAGTGTATTGGCCTTTTGTAGCAAAATAAGTCTACCACTCTACTTTGGAGTGTTCGAAACCATACATTGTGCTTTTTCTAGTGGCTCATTACTTATTTTACATTCTGAAAAATCTACTTCAAGACATTCCACCAAAGCTTCCTCCCCATTTTGTGTACATCTCCCATTTCTTGTCTTCAATACGAAGTCTAGCATATTCGAAGGTCTGTTCTATCTCTTCACGTGGGTCTCTAAGATCCTTGTTACATTCGGTTTTCGTCTCTTCGCCCTTAACTGCTTTCTCATTCTTGCCCTCGAATCTTCAAGGTCATTGTTCCACCAGGGTACATTCCTGTTGTTTATCCTTGTAGCTTCCAGGCAGTTACGATTGAATGTAGACACTATAGGTTCTTGGAATTGTTCCACAGCTAGGACAACATCTTACATCATTCATACCAAAAGAAAAACATTATAATGACAGAGTAATAAATTCTATAAAATAATGTACATAGTATCGTTCATTAACTTGAAATTAAAATTTTAATAACAGGACGTTTACCGTAACTTTATTTTTATAAATAATATTAATTTAAAATCAAGTTTATTCTCCCATTAAATGAACAGTATACAAAATTAAAACAATCATACGAAGAATCGCCGATAAGGCTTTCCGTACCTTACGTATGTGAAACGAATATTGCGGGAATAACGGTACTTCGACTCACTATACCACTAGCAGCAGCATCAACGTCCACTAGGTTACCACCACCTTGTCAAATGACGATGAAATTACAGTTACGATATCGGTTACCGTTATTTTGTATAACATTACTTAGAGGCGCGCCTGAATTATGGTCTGCGTAGCAATACATCTTTACTCTCTCAGATCCGGCTTGAGTGTTTTTCTTTGAGATACGTCTTTAATAGAGTTTATTTTATCTTAGTTAAATATTTTTCAAACTAACATACGATTTACACAAGAACAACAAGGTTAATATGAACAACACTACTTGATAGAGAGAGAAGAATTGTTGGCTTAGTCCCCTCTAAAACAGGATGGCTTTTTATTGCCCTTCTTAGGTACTTTCAACCACTGTTGTTGAAAGCGCAGATAAATGATATCTGTGTCTCGTTACCGTTAACTTTGCTTCAATTTCAGTCAAAATAGACAAAACTAAATTCTCATTCACTTTTTGCCGGGCTTCACTTTTTGTTGTTGTGTGTATTCTTTGTATTTTGGGAAATCTGGATATGTTTCAAGTTGTCGAAAATGCCAAGCATCTGAAGATCCAATTGAACGTCAAATAAATCATAAAATAATAATAGAGCTGTAGCGTTCTGTAAGGCGTAAAGTTACCACTTGCGCCTACCTTGGCTACAGGTATAAACTATCACTTGAGACGCAGGCTTTTTGAATTCCTGAATTCTCAGTATGCATGTAATATTGTACAATATTTGCAATTACATTATTATATGAGAAATAAAACAGCAGTTTTATTAACATAAAATCAAACATTTCAAGAAATTGACAAACCAAAAAACGATTGTCATAATGTCACACTTTGTCGACCCCCTCCCAACCATTAACCTAATTTATGGATGGCCCCTGAGTACCTATTTATTAGTTCGGGTTATGAACTTTTGGGAAATCTTCATTCTTATCTTAAAAAAGCAATAAAATGGAGAATAATATTAATTACTATTTAATTGTAAAATATTCTGTTAAGTTTGAGTACAATACTCTATGTACTTTTTGAAACAAACTATAATATTAATACACGATTTTGTGAACAAAGGTACAATTTATAGTTTGGCAAACATATCTGAAGCTATGAAGGGAATGCTGCAGGAAGCCCTCGTGTTGAAAGGTAAACATGTTTCCAAATATGTTATAGGTGTCATTCAATCCGGTAACGACGTGCGAAAATCATGGTACCACGTACTCCAAACAAACTCAGTTGGTGTAGATCGGCCCAATATTATGCAACCACATGATTTTCTATTGGCAAGCGCGTGTATGTTTTTTTCCTTTTCACTTCGACTATTGACTGCTATTGATTACCGTCTTTGTTTCCTCGCCCCTTACCGATGCTGAGTAGCTTTAGGTAGGTTTGCCAAGCTCAAGAGTGTACAGAACATTATAAACGGGTATTTAAATTATATTTATCTAGTCATTTAAATAGTTGTCCCCATTTTACTGTAAATATTAATTTAAATAATTAGAATTTATTCTGTATATTAATATTTGTTTTTGAAAAATTTATTTATATGTTTTTTAGCCCCTTCAGAGCACATTTTTTTATTTTTTCTTCATGTGGTCCTAGATAAAATGTTGTATGACACTTGTGCGTGAAGTACTTTTGCGCACTCGTTGCAAAAATATAACTTCACGTACTTATTGTATCATAAATAACTATTACCAGATGACTCGACGAACAGTCAATGAATGTCGTGTTACAGATTAGCTGAACATAATTTAGGATTTTATGAAAGTAATAAGTACATTGAATACAAAATAAATATTAAGTTCACTGTAGAAATAAAAAGTACAAAAATTGAGTAGGTATATCAATCGCGTGCCAGCAAGTTACCATTGAATTCAACAATGTACATATTGTGCAGCATGGAATGCACTCGGTTTAATTCTCTCCATTAAAGCACCTTGTGATATACAAGATTTTTCGTTTTATTTATCAAGCTCAAGAAAAAATAAAGCTGACACTTAAACAAGCCACTGACCATGAGAAAAACATGGCGCGAACAGTCAAGGATTGCTCTTGTGATTTGTTAATCATTATGGCGAATGCAAGGAGAATCGGAAACTGAGTTCGTTTCAACTTAGAGGACATATCCGTTGGGATCATTGGAATCCTCGAAATAAGAACTAATTTTCCTTTGAATATCGTCGCGTGAATGACATTACTTATTAACAAGCTCGCTCATTGCATAGTTTTGCTTGGTTCAGATTTTGAATTATGATGACTAACGATCCCGCCTTCAGCTGTAAATTGTGTGGTGGTACACCAGGCACATCCAAGGAGTAATCAGTGGCTTCATCTTCCTTTGTTACCACTCAATAGAATTGAATGTATGTAGAGTACCTACTAAGGATTTGACTATTAATGATAAAGATTAGGTCTTCTTGGCCACGGCATTATTAATAATAATACTAACACATCAAAACAAATCATAGACAATATTAATTGAATAAATGACACTTTTGCTACGTAAATATTTATGAAAGATACTCTGACTGGATTGACAAAATAATCTAGAATGATTCAGCATTAGTGAATACATCAATTGAAGTGAATTCTTCTTTTCAAGATCTAAGAAACTGACTCTTGAGATGCAATAAAACCATAAAACTATACCTAACGAAAAAGAAAAAGTATTACAATAAAATAAAGTATTTATAAAGTATAAAGTATATAAAGTATTTATAATAAGAATGACCCAAAAGTCTTATAAAGTTTTTAGATAATAATTTATTATTCGCCAACAAAATAAATACGATGCTGTACGGCTCACACTTTTATGACTTTATTGTATGTCTTCATCCCATCTCAGATGAGGTCAGTTTCTTAGATCGTGAAAGGAACTATACTACAACAAACTTAAAATGATACAGATTTCTTGTTAGTTTTTGCGTCGGACTTAAGTTTTGACACAGTAATTGTCAAAATTCCAAAAGCTTCTGGAAATGAACATGTCCTTTCTTATTAATTTTGGAAATCTATTTATTTATTTAATCATAAAAATATAAATATTAAAAACCATTTTATTAAATCTCTACGTTACGTATATTTAATCGAGAGTTGACAACACTGCACCAGTCTCAAACGATACGGATGAAAAAAACGAAGACAGCTATTGATTTTATGTGTTAAGAAAAAGAATACCGGATAATCTATACTTTTTGCGTGGTACGGCTTAGTTTTTATAACTTCAAGTGAATTGAACAGTGCAGGAGGTGTTGTTACAAATTATTGTGGATAATTATATTTATCAAGTTTTTGATATTTGTAGCGAATATTTAAAATAGTAGATCAAGCCTTTAAATATTAATCATAAAAAAATGTTGTTCCTAACACACGCGAAAAGTATAGTTTCCATACAATCAATAAAAGCAAAACAGCGGGGCACCTGCGATAACCTCCCTTTTAGTTGTGGTTTCAGCCCCCCCAAAAATCTTATGCTAGTTGCGCCTATGCTTGCTGAACGTTTTGGCCTTTTTTTTCTCAATTGCGCGTAGACCTCAACATTAAGCTCCTGTTCAATATAAATCACGAATTGTAGGTTAGTTTTCACAGTCTATAAATATTTAATTTGTCTTCCTATTTCTGCCACTAAAACGGCATCCAAAACACATGTTTGACATTCGCAAATGTCATTTTTAACACTAGTACGGAAGTAGAAAAAGTTATTTTTGATAGGGTAGCTGTTCCTTCCAAACCAAAATATCCACAAAGAACTACAAAGAAATTCCATAAAAAATAAAAATTAATAAACGCTGCCACTCTCAGTTTATGGGTAAACGTATATTATTGTCTCATATAATTTTCATAAATTCACGTTACGCATAACGTTTTGGAGGGTTTCGAAAATGAATTTAAACTTTCAAATAAATCAACCTGTAACGATTTTGTACTTTTGACAAAGGCGCAACCAGCATAAGATTTTTTGGGGGATTGAAGCCCCAACTAGAAGGGAGGTCATCGCAGGTGCCCCACCGGTAACAAATAACTTTTGGTTGCCCCTGCGGGCGGCTGCTCTGACCTGCAAAGGAAGAAATCCTGTATCATGCCTAACTTTTGTCAAAATTCAACATTAATATATTGTAAATACTATGCCGATTGGGGGCGCTTTGCGGCTCTTCAGATGGGCCTATACCTCCCCTAGTTGCGCCTATTACATTTGACCACCGAGTATGTATATTTATATTTTCCAATATACACAGTTTGATAAATATAATTTTATTGCGTGTACAATATCCAACAATTTAAACGTCTGATTGCATGTGTTGTATTTGTTGGTATATTTATGGATAGTGTGATACAATTCTTTGAATGCATGCTTTAATTTTAAAATCGTATCAAAAGGGATCTGGCAACGTTGCTATAGATAAAGTGGTATGCGCGTTAGCAACGTCCGCATCTAGCAGTCGTTGCGCCCGTGACGTCACTATTTCCGTATACGTCATCCAGGTCAATAAACTGCCTTGAAAGGTCGCGAGGACGTGTTCCAGCTTCGGCTACCCGACGCTGATCGGCGCTGGCGCTATTTTAACTCCAATTATTTCCTTCATTTAGTTAAACTGTGAAGTTACAGTGATTGGTTTCAAAATAGTAATTTTATGAGACTATATAAATAATAGGGGGGGAATATTGGATACAATTATTTGGAATACGGCCCAAAAAAGATGCACTAGATACTCTTACAATTTTATAGCATTTTCCATTTATTGTTATACTCTATTCAAAGATATTTCTTGTTATACTCCATTCAAAGATATTTCTTGTTATACTCCATTCAAAGATATTTCGTTTTAACTTAACACCAACATTATTTTTTCTCTTATTTTTTGGGAATGAAACCACAATAATGTTTTTTATTTTTTATTTCGACGTTTCGATAGCGTTCCAGCTACCATTGTCAAGATTAAATGATGATAAAATAATTTTTTGGTCCTTATCTGACACAACGAAAAAAATATGACAACTAGACAATCAATAATATTTTGAAGTTTAAGACTACAAAACTTTGTTGTCAAATTTTCTTAAGGTCCATTCATAGTAGATCACATCTCTGGTAAAATGTGAAATAAATATTTTATTTTATGACATTCCAAAGATATGATAGTCTACTAGAAATGGAATCCAGTGAAGTGCACGTCGAAATAGAAAATAAAAAAACATTATTGTGGTTTCATTCCCAAAAAATAAGAGAAAAAATAATAAATAATGCCACAAGGAACTTACAGAAGATATTTAACACCAACATGATTGATTCAAGAGAAAAACCCACAACGGTCTAATGTGTGGTCAGGCTGTCTCACAGATCCTTCACTTCACCGATGCTGAATAACAAACTCACGATCCGAACTTCTACTTGATATTATATTATGTATATAACACGTTATTTTGAGAATCACAGTTCCATGCAGCATTGAGAGCTGCTTCGTCTAACTTCAAGTTAATAAAATGGAATGAGAATGAGCCCAGCTAAAATCGATCCTGACATACGATGATATGAATCCTGCATGATATTATCCCAAGTAGGAAAACTTCTACGAAAAACTGGGAGTTATCCACCTACACTTCAGTATTTTTTATTTGGGAATCTGAGCTAGCTCAGAGAAAGTATGGAGGCACTGTGTTTATCTGATGAAAGTCACAATATATTTATTTCTACCACAATATTTTGTAAAATTGGAGCTGGAAGATTTGTGTCATCGACACCCACTTACTCGTTCACTCGCTAGCTTTTAAACACTCAGACTAGCAGCTCGTGAACTAGCTCAGTGTCATCGAGGTTTCAGTAGATGCTTGTTAACAAGCTTAAATCATGTTCACTAAGCAGCACCGAGCAGGAGATTGTAAACTACCCGCTAGAGGTGTGAAGCTGGGTTTCTTTAAGCGTAGATTACCTGGACCGTGTTTAAACTCCTGATTTATTAATTCACTTGCTTTTCAGTCTAATCATGTGTTAAGTTCTGGACAATTTACAAAGATAAGTGCTGCAGTCAGTGTACTTGCATGTGCCAATTTCTATAATTAAGCAAACATTGCACAATTCTATCTATTCATTAATAACTTTTAACTGAATTATGCAATCGTTTTATTAATTGACTCAGCCATGACTCCATGTAAAATATCTACAACTGTTTACAGTAACTTAACGCGACAAGCGAGATTCCGCTTTGTTCTGCAATTTGATCACACAGTGTAAATTCTGGTGGAGGCAGCTGGATATTTAAGCAGCTGGGTGTATTTAAATGAACTCGACAGTTAGTTGTGACGGCAACACAACAGTAGCGTAGCGAGTGGAAGATATTAAGGTAGTTTAAAAGAGGCTGCGTTATTAGTATGCAGTGTGTTGATTTTCATAGTGACTTAATTCAAGAATTCTGTTGTTTAAAATATGTATTAGTTCATTTTGCTACTTTTCAGCCCTTAATGATATTTTCATCAAGTCATTTAATAGGAATAATTAGAAAAAAAAGTATTATTAAGACAAAAATACAACGCATATTTGAATACATAGGGGACTAAATTTAAAAATGCAGATACAAAATTTGATTTTTTGAACCTAGCTTTGTCATTTTTAGTCATAGAAAGTTTTTTAAAAAACGATTTTGAAGAGGTTTCCAATTGCTATAAAGCCATGTGCATTGAAATTTTTTTAAATTCCCCAGTTTTTAAATGGGGTGAGCTTAAAGGGCTCGAATAATATGGTGTTCGCTCGTGAATAGAGGTTTTAAGCGGCTGTATCTCGCCAAATATTAACTGTCTAGAAAATCTACGCACAGGGTGATATTAGTCATTAGAAAAGCTACAATTTAATAATCAATCATTGTTCTCATATCTCTAGTAATTCAGGAGATATGTTGAAGAAAAGTGTAAAAAATAAGAGATTCCAAAAAATTCAATTTTTCTGAAATTAGTCATTTTAAATTGGTCACACTTCTTGGATGTATTGATAACATATATATAAAAAGGTGAAGATCAATTTCAATTAGGGTTAGGATTTGTTCGTAGAAAAAAGAAGGTAGACTCCGTTTCACATAAGAAGAAACCACGCGGAGCTGCAGTCGTATGCGCGAACTTGTCAAAACCAGCGCCATATTGTGAAATTGATATTCGACTTGAAATCAGTAGCTCAACGTAACAGTAGCGTAACACAAAATTAGAATTTGTCGGCCTTGACTGTATAATTTTTCCTTTAACAAAAAGTCTCTTAGGGGGCACGGTTTTAGATCAAATATAAAACACAATTATTACAGATAAACTAGCCAAACGTCTTAATTCATTCTTTTTTTTT
>CAJUYH010000498.1:40457-83906 GCA_910591685.1 Galerucella tenella | reverse complement strand
GGGTCATCAAATTCAATGGGATTCATCAAAAATAATATTAAAAGAACCCAATAATAAAAGACGGAAAATCAAAGAAAGTGCTTTAATACAACTAAATGCAGATAAATGTGTAGCTAGTATTTCAGCCGAATGTAGTCAAATTTGGTTACCAATGTTAGAAAGAGAAATTTCCAATAATCAATTACCTGCGTTATCAGGATAGCATCATAAGTTTTTATCCAGGTTTTCTTATGATTTATAATTTGAATAGTTGTTAATCGATACACATTTCAATACACAAAATCACAAAACTGAGTATACATATTTCAAAAACTTAAATATTCATACACAAAAAAACTATCAAGAAACGCGTTTTATTAACAACATTTCCAATATAAGCGAAAAAAACGCGCTATCCCAATAAAAACCGTTCCTGGAACGTGCACTTCACTGGATTCCATTTCTAGTAGACTATCATATCGTTGGAATGTCATAAAATGAAATATTTCATTTCACATTTTGCCACAGATATGATCTACTATGAATGGACCTTAATAAAAATTTGATAACAAAATTTTGCAGTCTTAAACTTCAAAATAATTTTTGATTGTCTAGTTGTCAAATTTTTTCTGTTGTGTCAGTTAGGGATAAAAATTAATTTCTACTTATTTTTTCTTGACAACGGTAGCTGGAACGCTACCGAAACGTTGAAATAAAGAATTTAAAAATATTGTGGTTTAATTTCCCAAGAAATTAAAAAAAGAATGAATAATATACCACAAGGAACATACAGAAGATATTTAGACACAAGGTATGGGCCATCTGTTCCAAAATATTTTAGAAAATTAGATAATTTATACAAGAAGCTGGCACATTCTGAATGTTCGGTTAATTTCCTTCGCCGATGCAGGAATAATGGAGTCATACCAAGAGGACTAAGGTTACATCCTGCCTACGGAGGGAGAAAAATAACCAGAATATTGGAAAAAGCAAGTTTTGCTATGGTTCGAGAACGCCTTCAACACCATAGGTATTCAATATCGAACAAGATATCGTAGGTATTGAGGATTTTCTTTTGATACGGTAACTAAAATTGACTTCGATAAAATAATATCAAATATAAATATAATATATACTACAACGTATGAAAAACAAAAACAAATTCAAATCCGAAAGTTTAAAATATTATTTGAACAAAAAATCCAAAAAGAACTGAATAATTATCAACAAAACAATGTACCAAACACGATCATTAATTTATCAAACAAAACTTTAGGTCAAATTTTTTCTGTTGTGTCAGTTAGGGATAAAAATTAATTTCTACTTATTTTTTCTTGACAACGGTAGCTGAAACGCTACCGAAACGTTGAAATAAAGAATTTAAAAATATTGTGGTTTAATTTCCCAAGAAATTAAAAAAGAATGAATAATATACCACAAGGAACATACAGAAGATATTTAAAACGTCTTAATATATTCCAAAAAATATTTGACAATAAATGATTTCTTTAAAGCTGAAATGTCAATAATAAAATTGGTGTCTGCATGAAACATCATTTGTAACGCCAATGGCATGAAACGGTAGTTACTAGGCGAGATAAACGAGACCGATTTTAGTTTCTGCGCAAGTCGGTTGGCAAACTTCACTTGGCTCCTTCTTATGTGAAACGGAGTCTACTACCTTGTTTTGATCATAAGACGCTGAATTTTCATGCTAGAGACTTTTGAAGGTCCAATTATAGGTATACCTTAAAAATGATTTTTTACTCGAAAAATGCAAAGCTTTCCCATTATTTGACTTTGAATCTGACGAAAGAAAGCTAGCCATTAACATGCCTAGGTTCGTATTGGTCGTAGACAAATTATATAAAAAAATTCGTTTGTTTGTTTCAAGCTACAATTTTGCTTTCTACACTGTTTTTGATAAAATGCAATTTACGAAAAAAATTTAAAAAACATTAGTTACTTTTTCCTGTAGGTAGTTGAAATGTAATAAAAAATGTCCACTCCCGAAATAGGGTGACAACCACCCGCCTAAGTTTTAACGTACAGTGGCACTACCTTCTGTAAAAATTTCAAGTAAATCCATCCTTGACGAAAAAATTGCGATCCAAAATGCTTCATTTCCTGTAGGTCCTACTGTGAAAAGTTTAATTCATACAAGGTATTTTTGTATTCATTTAAATTCATTTATTTCTTCCCAGGCTCACTGGCTGAACGACTTTCTTTCAGAGATGATGTATTTCAAGTTATTCAAGAAAATTGAATAGTCCATTTTGTGTATTAATAGATATGCAATTTTATGTGCTAGCAGGTGTTCAATATCGAGGAAATATTTAACGAATGTGTTTTGTCTGGTTGTATCTCGGTAGTCCAATGATTCTGCCTACTCTAAATTTCTAAACGTCTGGCCTACATACACCGCACAACAATCAAGATAATTTAATTAACTAATGCCCGCCTTTCTGAATTAATGAGTTTTTGTTTTTACGCAAATTAGAAGCCCCCATTATTTTGGGTTTATGATTTGTGCCTATATCGCATGATGGTCAAAATGTTTCCAAAGTAAATTTGTTTTCTTAAATTCTATTTATTCAACTAAAAGCTTTTCTTGGGGCTTGTTTCAATAATTCTCCACTTTCTTCACCCCCATAGCCCAACTAACGCAGTTCTGTTAACCGTTTAGAGGCTCTCTCAGAACTCTCGGCTTTTCTTCGAACTGGAAGTTGTGTTCTCTCTGCTACAATATATGTTCCAAAAGCTCTTAGTCAGCGCTTGCGTGCCACGATGTTCAAGTTAACGAGAACATCGGACAATCCAAGTTCCCTATCCATCTAAAGCAAAGGAACTTCCAACGAACTCTCTTCCCTCTTTATAATAGACGGCTGACTAACCCCAATCTCCAGACTCTGGAGTAGGAGCCGGAATATATGGGGTACAAGAGATCACGATCTCTCTAAGCCTAGGGAAACATGCTACTGTCTTTCAGGCAGAGGTAATGGCGGTGCAATGCTGTGCAGAAGAGTTGATGAGACAGGAGGTGGATAACCAAAGAATCGTCATCTACTCCGACAGCCAAGCAGCACTTAATGCGATACGCTCATATAGGATAACATCAAATCTGGTGTGGGAGTGCCGCAAGGCCCTCAACAGACTAGGTAGTCATAATAGAGTGACCCTAGCCTGGATACCAAGCCAACAAAGAATGGAAGGCAATGAAAAGGTCGATGAATTAGCCAAGCAGGATGCAACAGAGGTCATGGTAGGAACAGAACCTCCATGTGGAATTGCTAAATGCCTAAGTAAAGAGAGCATCCACAAATGGATAAACAACCAGGCACTGCGCTGGTGGTATGAAGCCCCAGGACAAAGGCACGCTAAATTATTCCCTAAAGGCCTAAAGGGTGTGGTTTCACTCACTAGGAGAAGAAAAACCGAGGGCAGAGAGCTACGCAAGAGAGGCGGTATCCAGGCTATTAAGTCTAATGGAAAGAGTAAAGCTAGATATCGAGCTCTAAATATGGGGAGGGCCACAATAGATCTGCAAAGGTCGCAGTGGGATAGAACAAAGAGCCACTCCAATTCTAATCTAATCTAATCTAACCCCTATCTCCATTTGTTCCTCAGTCACCTGGGGATTAGGATTTTGATTAAATCTTTGTGTGGAAATTTTAGTCTTGGTCACAATATGAGCTTCCATAAAGAGCAAGGTATCGTGGAAATTTCTGCGACTTTGCTTTGTCTGAAGAAGCTACACCTCACCGGACAAGTCCGTGGGTTAAGGCAAACCAGCCAGTTAAAGCAAGAAGGCCAAAGTAAGTTTCGCATGCGTGAACATCATACGAATCTCCCTAGCTATGTCTATGTCGTTGACGGCAAGTTAGAATTGCAATTTGCAGTGTAATGGATGTCGCTCAACCCTCTTCAAGGGTGCGTTGAGATTCCACTAGTCGAGTGCGCACTTTTGTGATAATGTCAATATCTATAATTATATGATAATTTTTTATAATAAGACTGAGATTTTCGATACCAGCAATCCTTCCTATCCTTTGTGATGCAGTTTCATCAACAAAGTATATTGGGGTGACACTCACTAAGACCTAAAAGAACTATTATGCCCCTTTACTTCTGCTTGTTCTCCTCAAATATCATTTTGCAAATGTTTTAATTTGAGGAATTTGGTAACCATTTGGTATTGTCTATTAAACAATACAAAACTGAATAATTTCAACGAAATGCGATACAATATTACGAGATAATTGGTTTTACTTTTACAGTTTTTATTGTTGTATGTGATGAGAATTGGGCAGAAATTGAAGATCGATTTGCAATTTGTCGGTATGAAAGAAAGAGAAGAGCCAACGGTATTTCACGTTTTTTGTTCATGTCTATCACTAATCCTGACATTATCAAACTATTATTTATACGAAACGTGCAGTAGTTATTCAGATTTTAATAAATACCCAATTATGTGCTATTAATTTAACTGTGTTACAATTCCAATCAAAATGTTATAGTTCATCATTAAATTCACCTCAGCACATCACTTTAATAAATATCAACATCCATGTAAGATTGAACATAAATCAACATTAGGTATGGATGGTAAGTTGGAATTAAATGATCCGCTGTCGGACCGAACGCGATAAAAATATTTTTTCGTATATTTCAAACAATGCATTTTGACACTATTTTGACGAAACTAACAATTACTCAGGAGGTATTGATTACCTTTTTCGACGGGTTGTAAGTCAACTTACCACCCTCAGGTGGTAATAATTTATGCCATCTCTAACCAAGTTTTCTGTTACTTTTGGGGTACTCCAGGAGACTTCTGGCCTCGTTATATTGTATCAAATTGTATTTGCAGCCTTTTTATTGCTGGCATATAAGTATCTCCGCAATAGTTGCAGATTTCCATCCGCCATGTCACTTAAGAGCTAAGACATCAACTCAAGTATTCCCTAATAAAGTGGCCGACGCTCTTCTAAGGAGGTATCCAGTATAGTCCTTAAAGTTCTTAAGCTTCAAAAATTCAGCAATTTTAGTTGGAATTGAAGAAATCGTGTTTTTCCTGACAGGCTGGCTTAGTCGTCTTCTTTTCGCAAATGACAACAATGGAAGAGAAAATCCAGGAGTTAGAGAGAAAAATGGCAAATACAAGAACACAAGATATGCCAGCAGAAGAGAAGAAGATCGAGCAAATAAAACCCTGCAAGCCAGAAGCACTCCCCAAGATAGAAGATATTGGCAGTTTTGCTCAAGTCAAGGCCCCAATGTTCGACGGAAAGATGTCATGGACCAACTATGTTAAACAATTTGAAGCAGCCGCTAGAGCGAATAATTGGTCAAAAAGGGAGAAGGCAGTGAACTTGACTATCGCGCTTCGGGGAGATGCCTTGGATGTGCTTCAGACGATACCTCTTGAAGAAACGGATGACTTTGAGCAACTGAAGAAGAGATTGGACATGCGATATGGTCACGAACATCTAGAACACTTGTACCAATCTCAGATGAAGAATCGAAAGCAGAGACGTGATGAAACCCTTCAAGAGTATGAAGTGGATAATGCCCGACTAGTCCGATTTGCTTATCCATCGGCACCAGAGAACATGATGGAATGTCTAGGCATCCAAGCCTTTATTGATGGCTTACGTGACCCTGATATGCAGAGGACGCTTCGTTTAGCCCATCCCAAAACATTGGTCGATGCATTGACTGCTGCTCTTGAATATGAAGCAGCCACGAAGGCGTCAGAATATAACAAAGGTAGGACCGTTCAAGAAGATGGTGACGAAAATAAATTTGACCAGTTAGTCAACTTGGTAAAAAGCATGGTAAAACGAAAGCCGAGGAAGATTAAATGCTGGAGTTGTGGCGAGCTAGGACATGTACGCAGCTCGTGTAAGCACCCTAGGACTCCAGCAAACCAAGAACTCCTACGAGCTGGTGTGAGTCGCCGAAAAGCCGACTCCCTGTCTAAACGACCATGCCAATCAGACTATTCCCACTGCAACAAGGTGGAATCTGAGGAAGTTGTAGTTTCAAGAACTACAGTAAGCACTGAAGAATGGTCACCCACCAGGATTAGAGAAGATCAAGATAATGATCCACACCTAAAGATGATCCGGCAATGGAAGCAAGAAAATCGGCGACCTACCTGGCAAGAAGTGTCAAGATTTTCACCAACACTGAAGGCATATTGGGCTCAGTGGGACTCCCTTGTCCTGGAAGAAGGCCTGTTGAAACGAATCCTTGAAAACGATGATGGTTCCGAAAATAGACAACAAATAGTTATACCGAGATCTAGAGTAGCTGAGGTACTAAGGAAGTTACACGACAGTCCATCAGGAGGTCATCTGGGAGTGAAGAAAACCCTTCATCGAGTCCGTGAAAGGTTTTATTGGATGAACAGCTCCGACGATGTGAAGGACTGGTGTAAGAAGTGTACGAATTGTGCTACGAGTAATGGACCACATCGCAAGAGAAAGGCACCCATGAAACAATACAATGTTGGAAGCCCATTCGAAAGGATTGCATTACATATCGCAGGACCATTTCCGACGACAGAAAATGGTGGTAAATACATTCTGATTGTGATGGACTATTTTACCAAATGGGTAGAATTTTACGCGATTCCAAACCAAGAGGCCACAACGGTCGCGGATGTATTGGTAAAAGAATTCATTAGCCGATATGAAGTGCCCTTGGAAGTCCACAGCGATCAGGGAAGGAATTTCGAAAGCCATGTATTCCAGGAAATTTGTGAGAAGCTGGGAATGAAGAAGACCAGGACAACGGCGTTGCATCCACAGTCAGACGGAATGGTCGAAAGAATGAACAGGACCATAGGAAAATACCTGTCCAAAGTAGTTTCCAGCCACCAAAAAGATTGGGACCAGTAACTTTCCCTATTTGCATTGGCGTATCGATCTGCCATCAATGAGTCCACAGGTGAAACACCTGCGAAAATCCTATTTGGACGCGAAATGAGACTTCCTTGTGACCTGGAATTTGGTTGTCGTCCTGGAGAAGATCTAGCGGGAGAAGACTACGTGATCCAGTTGAGAAAAAGGATGGACGATGTACACGAATTGGTTCGAACGAATCTCCAAGTTGCCAGCGACAGAATGAAAAAACGGTACGACACGCAGGCTACTGAAGGCAGTTTCAAAGAAGGGGACAGAGTATGGTTGCACGACCCAACGAGGAGAAAAGGCTTTTCTCCAAAACTACAAAAATCTTGGGAGGGTCCATACTTAATCAAGAAGAAGTTCAACGACGTCATCTATCGCCTAAGTAAGATTCCCAATGGAAAACCGAAAGTAGTCCACCAAAATCGACTAGCGCCATTCGAAGGAGACCATGACAATGAAGAAGGAGTGAACCATATCCGGGAAGATCCTGACCCTGCCTTCGAAGAATTTATGGGTGCATATGGAGGTACCGGTAAAGCGAGATTTGGAGTTACTACAGAGCAACGACAAGATTTGTTCACGCTACCGGAAGACTATTCACTGGCACACAACATCCCAGCCAATACCAAAAATGCACGAGGTTTAGCATTCGTCTTTCGAAAGAAGTTTGGACAATCAGAAAAACTTTCAAAACAGATTCCAACCCCTGGCAAGACACTAAAACTCAAACACAACTCACGACACATCTTCTATCTCGTAACAAAGGACGAATTTGAGGATCGATCCACCTACCGGAATGTGTGGGAAGCGCTACGAAGTCTTCGAGACCACGTGCTGGAATCCAACGTGAAGAAACTGGCGATGCCTAAGATAGAGAGCAACCAGTTGGATTGGCGAGTCATTAGGAATATGGTGGAAGTGATCTTTGAAGATACCGATGTCCACATTTTAATCTGCAGCTATTTCCCACGTAATCAGTATCCGATGAAGACAGTACCCTGTTATTTCCATACGACCGGAAAGTGTAGGAATGGATCCAGTTGCCGATTTAAACATCCAGTCCCGGCTACACAAGAGTTCCAGGAGGAGCTTACTATTAAGGAGGGGGCAATGTTACGAACTCACTAATTCCGAAGCCGGTCCTGTCGCAAACGATGAATGAGATCGTTCTTTCGCAGGTGATATCCAGACTGTTCTAGAAATGTACCAGGCCATACAATGGTTTATCGCGAAATTTCTAGAGATTCGAGGGACTACAATAGGTATATATAGCGGGTTTTCGAGTGAATTGAGGAGTTGTTCAGTATACAGTGAATCGGTAAACAGTTTCAGTATACAGTGAGTGAACAGGAGTGAATATAAATAGTGTAGAAGATAAATTAGGACAATTATAATACCGAGTGTAGATAAATTAATAGACATTAAGTAGTGTGTATATAAATTAAGTTTATCATAGTGTGTAAGTGTTTCTTCAATAAATCAATAGTAATTAGCCATAGTGAGTGTATAATTTTATCCCACGGTAAAAACTGTTTAAATAAATAAGAAAAACATTACAGTAATGTGCACCTCGGTGAACTACTGTCTAGTGTATGGCTCGACTATACGACATACATAAATAATGATTCCATCAGAAATAAAGAATATCTATCTATTCAGAAATATTTTCACATCTTGCCCAAACAAATTTTTAAGCAATAAAAAAAATTATATAATTATCATACTTATATATACAGGGTGTTTTTATATGTATGCAACAAAATTCAGGAGGTGATTGCTCGTATGAAATTAAGATGGGTCTTTCCTATAACAAAATTTCCTCGGCCTACCCCTTTTCGAGATATCACATCACCCTTAAGAAAGTTCTTATTTTTTTTCTAAAATTTCATTGAAGCTAGAAACTCCAAATTCTGTAATTTTCGTGTACTCGCAAAGGACTAACCACGGGTATTTTCTCAATATTCCTGTTACATTATTAGGGGGGTGAAATTAGCAGTCCTTACTTTATCTTATATCAAAACTTTTTTTCGAGATGAACTTTTATGAAATAAAATCTTGAAACTTGAAATCTTTGTTTTATTTAGAAAAATTTTTTATTCCTAAAACTTTTTCCCAAAACCAATAGATGCAGAGAAAAAAATAAAGACCATAATAAATTGAATGGAAAATAGTAAAGATGTAAAATGTAATACGATTCACAATAAATGCTGGAAATGTACGGAAATTACAGAATTTCTAATTTCTAGCTTTAGGTAACTGAAATTTTGGAAAAAAAATTAAAACTTGATTTTAGCCACCACCTTTTAAGGGTGATATCTCGGAAAGGGGTGGACTGAGGAAATTTTGTTATATAAAAGAGCCACCTTAAATTAATACGAGCAATCACATCCTGAATTTGGTAGAATTTAGAAGTACCCTGTAGGTATAATGAATATATTTAACTGTAGGTAAAATTTAAATATCCTGTAATGATCACAGTCAAATCCATCTTCTATTTTTACCGATTTCTTACTTAAATGACGCATGTCTCGTTAACGACACCTCTTTTTTCATTCTACTTATTTAGAGCTACGGATGTTATAAACACCCTCAATTTGTCTTCAGAAATTTTTTAAACTTGACTCAGATTTCATTGCGACATTCGCGTTAAATCTGGCAAATTGAAGTTTAAATTATGTGTAAATATTTTTTTATCCCTAACACATGATCGCTTTCTTTTTATGACTCGTTAGTCATGTGGATAAATTCAACATTCGCATATTTTCATTCTACTTCGAGCTGTTCTTTTTCTTTGCTAAAATTAAAAATTAATGCACGTCTTTGAAATAAGTCGCGCGGACTAATATAACATTACAGCGCAATGCTGTTTTTTTTATTACTTGGTTTATTGGAGATATGAAAAATTTGCATATAAAAGTCATTAATTTATTGCACAGCTTAGGGAAAAAAAATCTGTAATACAAACTCGCATACGAGAAACTACTGGAAAATATTCTTAAGTTTCCTACTCCACTGCTAGAGGCGTAGTTCACAATACAGACTAATACTATTATAGTACCACAATAGTATATGTAAAAATGTTATCGTACTCCCCTGATTTAGACGTTTTCACAAAAAAATTTGTTGCTTGTAAAAATTTAATTGCACCTTTTGAGTTAGAGTGTACGCCTATGATTGGAGGCGAAGAGCCCCTAGAGTTCATATAGAACCATTCTTGGTGTGCGTCCTCGATTGTTAATGTCTTTCTAACACATTACGTTGTAAGAAATGGAAAAAATACAGGTCTGTGATTAATCCTAATCAAAATATCACAATAATGAATCTTTTAAATGTATTACAAACGTTAACCCTAATTTTTGACTTAAAAAGTTGATTAGTTGATGTTTAGATTACGCGCAAACGCGACCAATCATTTGGAGAAATTACATTATTCAAAATAGGATGCAAACGTACCTTTCGTGGGGGCAATGTATCTTACGTCTTTTTCTACTGTCCCACTGACAGTTCTCGTCAGGTCTGTACTTTGTTGTTTACGGTCAATTATTATTTATGAAAAGTGAATATTAATCTTATTGTTATACTTATTTAAATAATACAAAAATATGCCTAGATACAATACACGGAAAAAAATCAGCATTTTGAAAGTTCTTCAGTATTTTCAGTTATAAAAAGAAGCTGGTAATTATTAATTTCATGTCCCTTTCGAATTTGGCTGAATACAATCCTAATGATTGTATTTATCATTAATTTAAGGTTGGCTATATGTCAAAATAGCAAATAAAATAAACGACAAACTCAAAAACCGGATATACGTCACAAACGATGACGCACACCAAGAATGTTATTATATGAACTATACCAAAAATCACATTGTTTAGAATTATCTCCCTGTATAAACTGGCAAATTATCCCCCGGTATATCACCGACTAAGGAAACAGAAGAGCCCAAACTAACGCTATTGATAACGCAATAAACTTTATGACATTTCGTATCAATAAAACTCAATAAAATAGTTATTTATGATATGAGTGTTAAAAGTGAGGTTTTATTTTGTGAGTGAAAACGTTTGTGAAATGAGCGGAGCGAATTGAACAATTTCACGAACAAAATAAAATCACTTTTAACACAAATACCATACAATGTTTTTTGTACAACTTCCCTATTTTGATAATGAAACGAGCGAATTTGCAATGACAATAAATTCAAAATGCATTTTAGTATTCAAATAATCAAAAGATTGTTGTGAATGGCAGACGTTTACATAGCAGCGTGCTAAAAATATTTTTAACACTAGTGTTAAAAGTATTTTTAACACGCTGCTATGTAAACAATCGTTTTTAACATTGTTTGCTATCATTAAAAGTGTCACTTTTAATGACAGTTGTACAAAAACGTTTTAAAAGGGAATTTGCTTACCGCTGCTTTTCAGTTTTCATATTATTTATAATTTTTCAAATGTTTAGTTGTTTTTTAGTACATTTTATTCTAACAAATCTAAACTAGAATGTTTGTTTCATCCCTATAAACTAACTACTAATTTGTCATAAAAATAATTACTATGTTATAAATTTCACTAATCTTTTATCTAAACATTTAATCAAAATAGAAAGCTGTATTCTCGTCATATTATTGCTGTTTAAGCCTGTAGGGTACTTAAATGAAAGTGTTGAGTTGATAATATTTGTGAGTAGTAACAGACATAGAAACGTAGAAAGGCTATTGCTTTTTCTCATCTACCAAAATTTACCGAAATAGAAATTATTGGCTTATTTTAAATACAACTTATTAATTAAGAGATAAATCAATTGTACGGAAATAAGAACAGGAAATAACCAGAAAACTTGATTATAAAGAAGTAGAAAACGGAAGTATAAAGGATAAATGGAACGACAAAAAAAGTGTGTAGAAAATGGCATGGAAGAAATACTTCTCGATTGGAATAGAAGAGAAATATAATAAATATAAGGATGGAAGGAAGAATGGAAGAAAGGGAGGAAACAAAAGTAGTAATTAAAACATCGTAGAGCGAGCAATGGAGGAAGTTTGGGGAGAGAATTGAAGATGACTGCAAAGTGAATGAGAAATTCTTCAATAAAGTATTAAAGAATATAAAATATATTATCAGGAACTACTCGATGATACAAAAGATAGAGAGCACTTGCAGACGATGTTATATCAATAGGAAAACATTAAAAAGAACTACAAGAAAACATAAATGTGTGGAATACAGCAATGGTAGATATGGGAATGAAAATAAACTAGAAACAAAACAAAAGTTATGGTCATTGAAGACGACAACGAGAAAATGAATGTAATAATGTAACAGACAAAATAGAGCAAGTTAAATATTTTCGGTACCTTGAGCCATGGTAGACGAAAATGGAACACAGAAAGCAGATATCAATAATAGAATAATTACAGCTAATGAAACTACTTAAAACTATACTATACCATGAATACCGAATTTATAAACAAAAAAGAAATATGTAAAGAAAAGTATTAAAAGTATTTAAACCAATATCGACAAAATACTTGGGTGTTAACAGGACAAAAAAAAGTAAGATACAGGTAAAAGAGACGGAATATTTAAGAAGAGTAAGAGGTGTTACAGAAGAAATTAGGATGAAACCATAGATGTATATAAGAAAAGACCTAGGAATACACAATCGACTTTAGAATTTATAGAAGAAAGACAACTACAATAATTGTGGAGACATTTAGAACGTATGGATGAAGGGAGACCAGTTAAGAGAATATGGAAAACAGTAATTGGAGAAAATAAAAAAGGGAAAAACCAAGAAAAACTTGGGATAAGGTAGTGGCTGGATCATTGGATAAAATAGGAAACAGCTGGAAAGAAGCGAAGGATTTATCTCAAAATAGGATAGAATGGAAACCATTCGTGACGAAAAAGTAATTGTAACATACCTGAGTTTTTGATTATTATATATGGTAAATGTGACACCTTATTTTTTTTAATACCATCTGAAAGTCCCCTTGTTCCCTTTTCCAAAAATGTATACGAGAGAAATATTTTCTTTTTTGAAAGAATATCAAGAGCTTCCAAACGTAAATAAGACAACTTTTGAGACTTGGCAACGATGTTACAAAAATTGTAAACTCTGAGAATTTCAGTGAAAGCTACTCATTAATCAATTGTCTCGTTTACAAGATGTTGAAATGTGATTCTTTACGTTTGGAAGTTGTTGACATTGTTGAAAAAAATTAAAACTCTCCTTAAAAAGTTGAGTAAACGTATACATTTTTTGAAAAGGGCAAAAAGGGAATTTCAGATGGTATTTAAAAATACTATCGGAAAAAATATACATTTGGCAACTATTTCAACAAAAACTTGAAGGAAATATAAGAAGGCTATCGAAAACTGCACTTTCCACTTTCAAGTATAATATATTAAGCTGTCAAAATGTATTACTTTATATTGGGACACCCTTTATTATATATGCTCCACAAAAGTTGTTAACAAAATAAAGGATTTATGTTAAAAATTATTTATCAAGGTTTCTATTGTAATGTTATTGAATATACACTTGCTTATCTGACTAGTTTTTTTTGTTTCCAAACTAATGTGAGTGTTAAAAGTTAAAGGCAAGTTTTTTTCTTCTTTTATTTCAATAATTTTATATCAGTTGTTGTTTCGACTTTATTCGATAAACTGCAAATTTAAAATTTGAAATTTTGTTTTGAATAATGCTTAGTTAGCGAATGAAAGAGCTATGGGTATGATTTAAGCGGGTCGTAAGTTACGGATGCTTTCCAAATCAGTGAATCTGTCATTGCGCGGTTTTTCCATGGATATGAAGCAACAGGAAAAGTGAGAAAAATACCTAAAAAGTGACATTTTCGTTATCTGACTGTGTATACCCGTAGAGTACTCGTTGAATCTTTTGAATCATTATGGTGTTTCGGCTTCAATTGAAACAATACGTCTAAGATAACACGGGGAGTGTGGAATGAAGGTCCATATGGGTCCACTTTGCTTACAGACAGGCGAAGTACCTATAGACGGTTTTCTGATAGTCGGTAATTTGTGTGTATGGACTTTTCCTCCAGTGTCCAGAAATTGGAGAGCAGTGAAGACTCCGTTCATAGTTGGTATCCGTAGTTTGCATTTGGCAAGAAGGTTTCTGGATAGTAGCAAGGTATATGATAAACTTAAGATCGCTTTCAAACCAGACACTGTGGCCAGCTACTAGTGTCTGAAAAGAATCGCGCGCTAAAATACATTATTCCTTAATTCCTTATCAGTGTCTCGTCTGAATGCGTCTATTTTATTTAGTCACGCGACTCTTTTCAGATCACTAGTAGCCGGCCACAAAGTGTCTCGTTTGAAAGCGGTTTAAATATAAGGATGATATTTTTTTGGTTATTTTGCAGAAAAGGTACTTCTGGATTTCGGGAGAAAACATCTGTACTAAATTATCCAGGATACCCTCGGGATCACTAAACTTAACTCCGTTGTTGGCGCAAACTTCTTGTTACTTCGCTAATGACGTTTAAAGTTTATTAACCCGTATATTAACCCGTTGATCTGTTTTAAAAAGTCATATCATAATTGCGATGTTGTCAGATTGTCAAGATAATCTTATTTCTAATAATTTCCTCTCTTCGTACTTTAAGGTTATGTGCTACTACTATTTTATTATTGGAAACATTTTATAATTTAATACCAAATAACAAGTTCACTTTCTGTGCACTGACTGAAACACTACATTCTACAATCATTTCAAACAGTTTTCTACAAAAATAGAATAAAATAGTTTTTTCAACCTTTTTTTAAATGTCGTTGGATTAGTGGATTATTTAGAAATCTAGCAGCACTGTAAATATAACATTGATTTTTGGGCTGTTGAATGACTCATTTTTTTCATTTTTTCATACACTTTATTATACCCAAAATCGTCTACTTATCAATAGTTTTATTTTAAATATATATGCCCCGCTACTGACTTGGACTATAAAATTACTCATGACTCAAGTCATGTCATTATTTGTATTTAGATATAATTAGAAAGAGGTAGTTAACCCAGGTAAAAGTGTTATAATTTTAGTTTGCTGACCTATATATGAAATAAAACGTCTGAGATCTGTAGTAAAATTGTCAACTTAACATTAAAACATTAAACAACTCTTTATCTATGATTCCTATAAGATATTATTAATTATTATTACTATTTATAACATTAATTTTAACATTAATACTATATAAAAAAAAAGAAATACGGTTCTAGGTGGTACCGGCGAAGGGACGGCTCCTTAGAAAAAAAAAACTCGTTCTGATATGGGGTGAGGGGTGGGGTGAAGATACCTGCCCGACTCGGAAATATATATATAAAAAATAATGTTCACGATAATATATAAATATTACAGGGTAGAAAGTTACGAAGATTTATTGCTCTGTCGCATTTACAAATGTACTTAAATAATGACGAGCCTTAATAAAAGATAAATTGAATTTTTGAATTTATTTGTATTACAAAAAAAGTATAATTCTTCATTTTTTCTGTTACAGGTAAGAAACTTGAAGGTACGCTGTAAATAATGCAATCTGGAGTAAGTAAAATAAGATTTTCATGATTTCCAACCAGAATCAAAATAATTATTATGCTATTTTATTTCTTTTATGTCGAAAAGCTCAATTTTTATATATTTCAAGATATCTGTCAATTTTTTGATACTCCAATCCTATATTGATGAAGATTAATTATTTTGAAAATATTAAATTATATTGCTACCTTTATTTCCGTTTATCAAAGATAAAGAATACATTTCACGTTGAAAACCAATTGACAAGAACAATTTGTTCCTCACGAATGAATGTCGTATCTTTTCAAATGCTTTTATGATCATAAAAATGTCAAAAATCACCAATTAACAAATATGAGAATAATTATAAGGGATCAGTCAAGAATTACGACCCGGTATGGGCAAAGATTACAGAATAAAAATATAAGATGTTTCACTCGTTCGAATTTATCGCGTAAAGCACCGATGCCGCTGGTGACTGCCTGGTGACTTGGTTGGTACAGTACGTCGCTACGTCCTCCCTTGCATTTAATTTGGCATATTATACGGGACGTCGCCCGTCGAGCGCTGTTATTTTAGAACGGTGTTTATTGGTTGTTCGTGTTTTATATTTATGTTGTATAGATTTTTTAAATGTATTAATTAATTGTTGAAATAAGCAAAAAGTCATATTAATTTTTGTCTCTTTAATAGCAAAGCTTAAACACTAAATATTTTGTAATATTTGCTAATACAAAATTACGGATTTATTTTTATAATAAGGATATTATATAAACAAGTACATTAAGCAAGAAAACACAAAAATTCAATTCTATAGCTAACCAAAGTGGAATTGGTTAGTTCCTTTTGAACGAATTTACTAAATTTTCTTTTCATCATCCATGTAATCAATTTCCTTTCAAATATTATGCCAGTCTCTATACCAGAGTCCGTATATATTTTACTCTCTAATGTATATTGAAAGATTTGAAAACCAAAAGATTGAATTTAACACATAAACCAACATTTATAAAATTTTTTAATAAAGGTATCCTGCAGCTGCTTCTCTTTTCACTGTTTTAACCTTGTCAATCCAAAAAATACGCGTTATTTAAAGATCAAATTTTAAGATTTAGTGGCCCTATTATTCTGGTGACTAATGAGTATGTTTAATTGAATTTGTGATAAATATCTGCTAGATTATCAATAAGTAACACAAAATTACTAAGATGCTGGATAAAAACTGTGAATTGATTCATTTTAAAATATCAAGTTTATTTTTTACTTACCTTTTCAAATTCATATCCCGAACATTTCTCGAAATAATTAACATTTCAAAATAAACCTTTGTGATAAAGAATCCCATTAATTTAAATATATATTCCTCTAATTACCCCTGTATAGCTTAAAATAAAATAAGCTTTTCGAACTTCTCTGGTATCTACCGGTCTCGTTATTGACAACAAAAGCGAATCGTAAACATAATTTATGAGAGCGGCGTCCGTTTGGGACAGCAACTTGAATCAAACTGCCCTGGAGTGAAACATCTTATATTTTTATTCTGTAATCTTTGGTATGGGGGCGTGGCTTTTTTTATTTAAGAAAAATAAAGCGCATCAACCCTTTAGGTTATTAGCGCTACCAAATGAACAATACATATTTAGTACTACTACAGTATAGGTATAAAAAACTAAATTTTGGTGATTAATTAAACTTTGTGCAGAAACTGAATAGCGTGTAGATAAGCTACCAAGTTTTCCATATTGTACTCTTCTCCTAGCAAGTGGTACATAGTAGGTGGAATGTTAAAGGTAACTCTTTGCTGTGAAAACTTTGGGACTGTCTATTAAACATGCCTCACTGTTAAAGGGACTTGACATACTGTACAGCGGAATTGTTCGGATTTCGACATTAAATGCTCATGGCGTTTTTGCATTGCTTATTTTTGATGACATAGGAGATGGGGGGGGTCTAGATGGTGATTACGTTAGATTCGAGTAGGGGATTCACTTGTCTAAATTGATTGTGAAATTCTAGCTGAAATTTTATAAAAAAATGAAACTCAATTTTAGTCACCACCTTTTAAGAGTGATATCTAGGAAAGGGTAGGGTTGAGGATATTTTGTTATGGGAAAGACCCATCTTAATTCGATACGAGCTATCACCTCCCGAATTTTGTCGCATAAATTTAGAAACACCCTGTATTTACCTTTGCAATTACCAGATCAATCTTTACAATACTTTTCAAACATTGGTTATTTAAATAGTATTTCGTTTAACAGATACAATAGTTTATTTTAATTACACTTCTTAACAATGTTGATCTATCAGATTTTATTTTATACATTCGGGAGGGGTACGAATTAAAAAGTCTGTGGAAGTATTGAATTAAGCGACGTTGGCGGCGGCTTTCTTATTGCATAATTGAGAAAGTTGATGGTGATAAGGAAATTTAGCAAAGAGCGAAGCCGACAACATAATATTGGTTTGGTACAATATATACAGTGTGTAAAAGACAAATAACATTATTTTAGTTATTGTAATATTAATAGATTATCCTGAAACTCATCTATTTTAAATTGTAAATTGACAGCCTGTAAGAAAAATGTTATTTCACGGGCGTACAAGGAAATTTTTGAAAAGGATCAATGTGTAAAAATTTCGTTATCATAGGAGTACCATGAGATTTTTTCAAGGCGTTTATTTATTACCATTTATCATGGGTGTACTATAGAATGTCCATAAGAGGTTAATTTAGTTGTGAAAATTCCATACTTTCATAGGCTTACGGAAAAGTTTTTGTGAGGGATCAATTTATTGGGAACTATTTCTATATCATGTGCATACGATGAAATTTTTTCAAGGAATCAATTAATTCTTAAAATTACATATCATATCATGGACGCACAATGAAATTTCTATATTTTTAAGGGGCGTTAAAATATTTGTATTTATTCAAATGCCATTTATCATGGGCGTATTATAGAATTTCTACAAAAGTTTAATTTATTTGTGAAAAATTATTGGTTAGTAATCAATTTATCTGTAAAAATGTTTATAGCATGAAATTTTGAAGGGAGTTAATTAATAATAAATTTCTATTTGCCAAAGGCGTGTGATATATTTTTTTAAAGGGGTTAATTTATTTCTGTTTTTATTTCTGTCGTCACTCTTCTTAGCTGCATCCTCTATTCAAAAATGTTATTGTTCTCAAATTAATTACAAATATAAGCATAAAACAAATAATTAAAGTAACATTTTATACTTAATTTATCGGTAGAAATTCCTGACATGCATCGTCTCTGTGCAGTTTGTGTAATAATATGCATATATTACTAGTACTACAACATCCTTTTTTTTCATTTAAAATCACCGCTTTGGGAGAAAATTTAAATGAGATTCAGATGGAAAGAGTACTTTAGGGAGTTGTAGAGACAGTGAAATCAACGAGTTTGTGACGGCGGGTATTAAATTTACTCTGGTTTGCAATAAGAACACAGCGACTTCTTGGTGGTGTTGTTTTCAACAGTTTATAAAAATCATAGTAATCGATTGTTTTATATCAATACCTATTGCTTATTTGAGTAAAGGCTCATTCAATGTGAAACATTTGGCAGCATGCAGCTGCTAGGGAAATTTTTGTTGAAAATTTCGTCAAAACTTGTATTCAATTGTAATGGTGAAATGTAGTTAGGCGGTTCGAAGCACCAAAAATATTTTGTTCCATGAGAGGATGTGTTGAGGCTCTTACAAATATTTTATCTCAAATATGCTGTGGAGGAGAGAATTTCCAGTTGAGTCTTGCGTATTTGCTTTTGGTCTTGCGTATTCAGTCTTGGTATTGGTCTTGTTAGTGTAAGGATACTCTTGGTCTTAATCTTGCTTTTTCGCAAGATCAAGACCAATACTGCATATCCAATTCTGCTAATAACAAGGAAAAAGAAGCTGAATTCCAAATATTTTTAGGCATGTTAACTGTTGAAAGCATCCATCTGCTCTTTGGTGCAAAAACTGTGTGGAAATACCAAACAACTAGTTATATCTATATCTATTCCTGATCAGCTGTTCAAATTGTTTCCCCTGGACGGCTACATCAGGTCACGAGATCTTTTTTGCCTAATCATATTTTGTTTGACGTTTTTTAGTTTTCAATGCAAATGTTTTTGCAAAAGTCACAAATATTCCACGTAGTTAAGTGTTGAAACATTTAAGTTGCCCAATATCTTTCAGTCTTAATAATCTCTAGCTGCCTTTGCACAAGCCTTCTTTCTTTTTTGTAGAAGTAGTGATTTTAGTCCATGTGTTCTTCGGTGTTTCTCTTGTTTTTTTGCCTTTTACATGAATAATTATATTATTTATTATTTTTTCTTATCCCAAGATGTACCAATATCCAATAAACCTCGGTGACCTTAGCTATTATTTTTTTCCTTACAACCGATGGAATGGCATGGAAGTTTGCTATAAAAAAAATGCATATACAATACGAGGTTTGTCAAAAAATATTAGTTTCACTCAAGATTAAAGTACCTTTAAATTTGACAATATCAAAAAATGTTACTAAAAAGTTGATCGGAATTAAAAACTACGATTAAATATGTAATTTAATTCATTTAAATTTCAGATTATTTTACTTTTTACTAATTTTGAATAAACATTTATTTCTTGTGATTACGAAACACATGATAATCTTTTAGGTTTTCCATTTTTTTTTAAATTTTGCATTTGAAAAGCGGAATAAGTACATATTCATTTATTTTGCAAATAATAAAATACATTCATACACTAAGTTATAAATTTAACATCATAGATATTAATGTTAGAAACAAACAAATTTAACTTTTACTCATACTAATGCTTCGACATATCCAACTTTTTTAAGTAACATTTTTCGATATTGTCTAATATAAAGGTACTTTACTCTTGAGTAAAACTCATATTTTTTGATAAACCTCTCATACGACTGAAAAATTTGATAATTGATGACTGTATTATAGGTTTTAGATGATGCAAAACTTTTTAAGAGGAATTACTTTTTTTTCCTAAAATGAATATCTAATAAAAAAGTTTTCCATATGATTCCAACTTAGGGGGACATATTGTATAAAAAATATGTTTGAATGAATAAATTATGTTCTTATTTCAACTAATAATAGTATCCTGACATACATTTCTTAAATTCAGAATATCTCATCGTCAAACTGAACACGTTCCAGCGAGAATTTTTCGAATTTCTCGGTAAATTCCGAAGTTGGAAGCAAAGCGTCAACTATCGACGCTGGGACGTCACCGCGAGTCAAAACATGGCGTCGCCATAGAAACGTGCTGGCGCCAAGTGTGCCGTTGAAGGGCTCCATTCAACGTTGTACTAGTACACAAAATGCCCTTTGTGCTATTGAACGACTAATTTTAAGGCCGACTTTATACAATGAATAGAAAATAAAAGTGAGTTCTCTTCGACATATAATATGTTCTGTACAGTTTTCTAAATTACCAAGAAACAAAAAATAAAAATAATAATAAATAATAAATATAAAATAATAAAAATACTTTGATATATTTAAGAATATTTTAATTTTCCGAAATTGCTATTATTTCAAAGATTTAATCTTCATAAATTGAATGAGAAATTTATCAAAAATAATGAAATAATGCCATCCAAGTATAATATTATTAAGAGAGATTTCACTTTTTTACCTTCAGCTGTTTATTTATAAACATGTTAATTAGTGTACACTCGATATATTTATTATTTATACATATTTTATTTCATAAGCACCTCCTAAACGTCCAATATTTTTAGTGCAATATGTGGCTGCAATATTGGCAACTATAGCACAGCCAGCTTGACACCATTTCAATTGTGGCATATGGCTCTGCCATATATATCTCGGTAATATTGTTTGCAATACTATGGCCCATTAATGAAAATAATTTGTTTTGTAGACGGGCTACACAATCGTACAAGAATGGCTGACGAAATAATTCGCGTCGCAGCGACTTATAATGTTTTAAAGAAAAAGAAGAGTAGATTGTGGATTCGACCTTAGGCATGAAACTTTAGATTACCTAAGCCTAGAAATAAGTCTTTATAACAAGTTAAAACGACCATTTCACTAGTTTACCGCCAGCACTACCGGTTTTCTTCTTTTCCACCTCATTTTCTGCATAAGTTCTCAAGTTTCTGAATTTTTTGTAGACCTCCTCACTTGATATACCAAATTCTTCGGCCATAAGTGCCCATCCATCTTTTTTAGCATTTCTGTCATATAAATTCCGGTTTCCACATTCTATAACTCAGGATGTAAATGTATTTCATTAATAAACTCAATAATCTTTTCATTCGACAAAGTATTAGTCATTTTATATACTATAACCTCCAAAATTTTCATAACAACAACAACAAACGAACACCAAAACAAATTAAAATTGCAGAGTATTTTCGTTGGCCAAGCGATCGTCCGGCAACTCTTGCTGTAACCAATTTAATGCATAGGCAACACAAAACATGTGTAGCTATATGGCCGGGACACACTGAAAATATTCGTGAATAACTCCAAAAAATATTTCAACTGTTTATTAAAAGAAGTGATACGCCTATGGATTACGGATGCTTTATTATTTTAATACTCTCTCATTCATAAAAATAGACAGAAATGTTTCAATATTAAGATTTAAGTATTATGTTTATTATTACGTTAATATGTTAAAGTTTATTATTCATACAGAATAGTTAAATGGAGTTAGCAGATTGTCTCATTTTTATCCAAGCGTTAAAATTTAACATTGCTCTTTATATCATGTTATACCACTGTATTCGGATGCATTAATGTATACAAAATCTTTTTTTTTTATATATTTCGAGATTTTTTCCAGGTATGTAATTTATATCACCCCCTATTCAATATTTACAGTTAGGTAGTAAGGTGTACCTCCCAAGTGCTTTCTTTTCTTGGGTACCATCTGTTTAGTATCAAATTTATACTCAAACTTCCTTATAGCCACCGATTATAATTATCTACAATGATTCGTGGGAAATATCCATCTCCCTCTCAGAATGAATTTCACCAAAATAAAAGAGACGAACCGGTTTAAACACAAGATTGAAGGTGTAGGTGCCTTCTGCTACCAACGTTTTTTAAAGTTTTTGGTACCTGCGAAAGTACACCGTCTTAAATTACACACCTAGCGATTGTAATGTAAGAATGTTTGGTTTTGTTTGATGATGAAAAAAATTTATACCTGCAAGGTATAACTGTAAAATCATATACTGCTATATACAGGGAGAATAAAAATCGCACAAGTTCGCAAGTATTTTTTTACAGTGTTTTTGGAACTTTAGTTCTTTACGTCAGGTTATGTTTGAGCGACCGGGGATCGCGACGCAAAAGATCTGACCGTTACGTTACGTTATGTTACGTTGCTTCGTTATGTGCCTTGCTTGCGTACGTGTGCTCTCTCCTGAGTCTCTCTCTTCGGCCGGGAATCGAACCCGGGCCGCCCGCGTGGAAGGCGAGCATTCTACCACTGAACCACCGATGCTATATTAAAATTCTATGCAAAGCTGGTATTCGCAGTGCTGGTGATCTACTTGAATTTGTTCGGATAAATTTTTACTATTATTTCCATAATTTTTAAATAGCATATAAAAACATTGTCACCAAAATGCAAAATATATTTTAAACTGATCGAGAAGTATAAATGTCACTTTTGACATTTCGTTCATTTCGTTCATTTCGAAGAATTTAAATTATTTTATTAGGAATTTATTTCAATACCATCGCGCAAAAAATGGTATAAGCAACTCGAACGTTACGGCTAATTACAACGTTTGCATGTAGATTCCTCTCGTAAAATTGGACAAAATGATATGAGGATTAAGGGGTCTAGCACATTTATTTTTAGAAATACAGGGTGTTGAAATTTTGAGAATTTGAATGTTTTAATTCGATAACTTTAAAATAGATGGATAAATTGATTTGACATTTGGCAGGTTGTTTTTAAATGTAAAAGGGCATATTTTGATAGAAATAGTAGTTTGTGCAACTAGTGTGGATATGATGGCCATATCGCACGAGGACGAAGTTTTAGCAAGACGCCGTAGGCGGAGTGCTCAATCGTTCAAGTGCAATATGGACAATCCACACGAGTGGAACAGCATATTTTTTCTACGACCCACTTAAGAAAAAATCTAGAAAATAAAACTTCCTATAAACTGTAATATAACTTCAAATTGAAAATTTAACAATTCAATTTTATGTTTTCACTAATTTTTTTGTAGTAAACCATACAGTTCTTGAATGTCCAATTTGTATAATGCTACGGTTTCCCTTTTAAAATATACGATGCTGTTATAAGTAGATGTTGCCAGTCGGACTCCCTCATGAAGGGTACCGTACCATTATCTATAGATAATAATGAATATTCTGCTAAATATTTCAAACGTCTACCTGTTGTCGTTATTAATATCAAGCAGAATAATCATTTGAAAATAAAATTAACAATTGAAAAAAAACTTCATCACGGGGAATCGAGCCCGGGTCTACCTCGTAAGAGTCTGGTTTGCTTACTACTCGACCACCGAGGAATATGCAAATTGTTTATCTATAACGTCAGATATATTACATAATTTTTGCTTCAAAGGAACTTAAGTTCCTACCGTGTGTCCCGCGACACGTTCTACCTTTTTTTTAATTATTAATTGGAAAACTAATGCAGAAAATGAGGGTGAATAAATAGTATATTATACACCGTGGTGATGAAGACTATTATTATTGACCGAGCACCAAAATTTTTTCGCGAGGTGCTTTGCCCCGAGCGAAATAAGGTGCGAGACTTATAAATGTCTTCACTACCGTGGTGTATATACATTTTTTCCACTACTAGCCAAATTTGAGACAAAAATTGGAAAAATTGACATTATTTACTATTTCAATAATAAAATATCATTGCGTTCACAACACAACACCTTGAGTGTAGGAGCTATACTTATACACCACAGCGCTCACAAACGCACCACGAGAAGCGTTTACCTCGTCGTCAGACTGACAAGTACACTGTATGTTTCCGCTCCATAGATTATGAACGTACTCCTTATGTCATCAGTCATTTTTGGTTGAGCGCGAATTTTAAACGAGTATCATTTTCTCAGTTGGCCAGAAGAAGCAATAATTGTCAACTTCACAGCTAGTAGTGGTAAAATAGCTATTTGTGTATCACAAGCAGAAAGTAGTACTTTGGCAGTCGAGACGGAATGTTGCCGCAAGTTGTCGAGACTACCAAAGGACTTTCTGCTCGAAATACATACAATATTTTTTCTACGATCACACCAAAATAAAATTAATTGCCATTGTTTGCGCTTATAGCAGTTTCCAGATTGCAGTTTCGTGTACCTATGTACGTAGGCAATAATTATTACATTAATGTCAGATATTTTTTAGATTTTCCTATTTGTCATCAAATTATTACGGAAAATACCTACTGTTGGATGCTTTAGCATATTGGGGAATCAACTAAAATATTTTATTCTACAGTTTATGTTAAAATAACTACTAGCTTAGCTGCTTAAGAGCTCAAGAGCGCCAATAATGTCAAATTATGACAGCTCTCGGAAAACATCAACTTTGCAGTTGCTTTTCAAGGCACAAAAGACGACTTTAAATAGTGGTCGTAGAAAAAATAATGTATTTCTACACTATACAGTTGCACAGTGCTCAAGTTTCGGCCGTAAGGCACTTTTTTAATTATTATCTTACGTTATCGCAACAACTTTCTAATCCGAGTGGTAAACTAAAAGCGACCCGACTAAATTGAGTAGTATGGACCACATTTTTTGCTACAAATTTACTAGGTAATATCCTCAAAACCGTAAATTCAATATACTGTTAGGGGCTTTTCACTGTTTCTAACGGCGGCCTCGAATTGCGGACCGATTACCTGATTTTAATAATTCCGTACTCGAACTGCGGACCAAACCAAGAAGACCCCTTTTTTAAAAACCATGAATTGCGGACTAAGCCTTCCTCACAAATACGTACATCAAATTGCTATACACTCAAATCTATTACGGAAAATGAGGATGCAGCCTTCCTCACAAATACGTACATTAAACTACTACATACTCAAACCTATTACGTAAAACGAGGATGCAGCCTTCCTCACAAATACGTACATCAAACTACTACACACTCAAATATATCATAGAAAACAAGGATGCAGTCCTTCTCTTTCGACTTGGTCCGCAATTCATGGGTCATTAAAAACACATGACAAATTTTGAAAATCATTTATGGTTTTTGGTCCGCAGTTCATGTACGCCCGTTTCTAAAGGACCGAAAGTTCAGAAAAAACGAGTCTATCGGTATAAATCTTTGTTATTATAAGAACACATATTGTGATGGTAACCATATAGCAGATGTGGTTAACAGAATTGCTCTGATAACTCATACTGTATTAAATATACAATGGGATTATTTAATTAATGGATCAGGAAATTAATTCAAACCACAATTCTGTATTTCCATAGTATAGATGTTTGTTATTAAACAACTTACATAAAGCAAAATTACATTATTGTTTGTAGGTGTTACCATTTAAGATAAAAATCAATAATTGATATTACTATATGCAATAATGATAAATAGCAGCTTTACAAACTTAAAATAAGGGAAGTCGGTAATATTATTCGAACCAAGTACGACTACATTGTCGACGCCTGAAATGTTTTGTTAGTTTTAGTCAAGAAGAAATTTAAATAAATAATGTAGTTAACTCTTGCTTTTGAAAACTTTGTAAATATTTTACATTTTTCCACATTTATTGAGACAAATCTAATGACAAAAATTACAGTATGTACCGTTATTGTAAAAATAATTTCTATTGAAGTACAAGCATCTATATAGTCTGTTTGAAATAGACAGAGAGTAATAAAACTCCAGAATTTTATTCATTTATTTGCCTACCTAACCCTGTACAAATGTCGGTATATAATAAAAACCCCATCTTCGGGTCGTTTGTAATTGCAGGCATGGCTGTACCTGTAGGTAGGGCTGTCATAGGGTATGATGTTAAATAAAAAGCATGATTCCGATAAAGACCAGCCATATATAATACCATTTCATTTGATTATAATACGTTCATTACAGAGTCAATTATATTAATATAGCTTCAAAAAGAGCACTTAGTGAGCCACAAGGAGACATTACAGTAAGGTCAGATGATTACAAGCTGCACATTAAGCAAATAATAATATTAACATGGCAGAATCAATGGAGTCAACATGCGTCCAAGCTACGTAGGCTAGAAACCTCTGTTAAGCCATGGATAGCAAAATTACATTTGACCAGAAGAGAACAGGTCAAATTAACAAGAATAAGGATTGGACTCACACATCTCACATCCTCCTATATGATAATAAGACAAAATCCAGCTAAATGCGAAATATACGATACAATTTGTAACAATTGATCATATATTGTTAACCTGTCTAAAATATCTTTGTCCACGACCACCTAATAATAAGTCAATATTTTACCTCCTAACTAAAGGTATATGGTACCCATATATCAACTGTCGTGAATTATGGTTCATAATACACTGTAGTGTATTATGGTTCATAATTCACGACTAGAGATGGGGGTACAATATGGAATAAACTATTAAATCTGTGTATTTTGTTCAGGAAATTTGTTTCTCACATATATCGTATCTATAAAATATTGTAATTTTTAGTATTGATACTTTTCATAACGATATTTTCTATTATTAAGTATTTTAAAAAAATATATTTATAACGGTACGTGGTATTGATACTTTCCTCAGTATCGCCCATCTCTATATATGTCAAATTATTTGAAGTAGATGCCACAACATTTTGAGGTTAGTAATATGCCAAATCGCTACTGACTTTTATTTATTAATAAATAAATTAAGTGTCGTGGACAAAGTATAGTATTCTACTCGCAATTTATGGCCATAATTCACTTGGGTGACTTGCGCCCCTCGCCTGCGGCTCGTGACGCAAACGTCACCCATCGTGAATTATGGCTATCAATAATTGCTCGTTTAATAATATACTATAATCCACGACAACAAATGATGCTTCCAAATAATATTACACTTTGACAAAAATATACTTATGTCAGAATGACAAATAATTATAAATTTTTATAATTATTTTTTATATATTTGTCATTCTGACATATAAAATTTATTTTCGATAAAAAGACGATGACGTTGCAAAACAAAATATTGTGATGTTGCCAAGCTGTAGTTTTTTTCTTTACTTAATGAAAACTAGAAAAGTCTAACCTTACCTAACATTAAAACATTCAATCATTTACATTTAAATATGTAACGATAATATTAATAATGATAAATACAAATAGGTCTCTTACAGCAGTAAGCGGGAGAAGCGTGCCCCCATTTCGGCATTCTTGTTCAAAATAGCTTAACAAAGATGTTACCATCTCTTGACATTTACTGTTCAGCTGCTTCGGCATTTTATTAACTACACACTGCAGATTTGCCTGAATAATTAGTTATGGAAATAAATGTTTTTTTAAAGAAGCAATGAATTTAAAAGCACCAAAAAAACTTGTAAATATTAAACGATGATCGAATGTCAACAAACGTCAAAACAAACTGGGGAATTTTACCTGTTGATCTGACAACGTCGTGAAGTTTTGCCAGCCCGTTAGCTGTAAATTGCCCTGTCTGTTGAGGATAAGTTGTATTTACGGGTGGTAAATAAATATTTATTCTGATAAGCAGGAAAGTAACTAAAAATGACGTCATCGTCTTTTCATCGTAAATAAATCATATTTTTTTATTTTTCATTGAAGTGGAGTTAATTAGAAAGTTTTAGTTTCATTTAAAATAGTAAATTGAATAGATTTAACAAAGTGAGGGTCCAGGCAGTAAATTCAATTTTCATTAATTATTTTCCAACCAGATTTTTGAGAACTGAGCTTAGCAATTCCAGAAAATATATCTGGAAACCTTGTTTTTTTCTCCTGTCTTCATATTGACTTTAGAAAGAGTATAGCTTGAATTGACTAGTTGATGCTGCGAGAGTTTCTGGGTTCAAACAAAGATTTTGTTTAGAGAAACGAACGAATTACGAGATAAATGAACAAATTTAAAGAAACTGGTAGCATAAAGACTATACCAAAATGAAAATATACCTAACATATATCGATTATTTCCTAGTATTCACGGATACTGTCAACAAGATGGCGCTCCTCCACATTATTAAAGAAAAGTTGGGCAATATTAAAATACAATTTTCTCTCGGATATTGATTGGTCGAAGAGGAGCCGGCAAGATTCCTGGATTTGATTGTACTTGATTTTTCCCTCTTTGGCTACTTGAATGGCCGCGTTTATTTTAACAGACCAACCATTTCAGTCCATTGTAGGTTCTAAAATTGAATATTTTTGTACCAGTTTCAGTACTAATAAACTGTCAATCATCTCTGTATTAACTCTAGAACTGAATATAAGTCAGAATTAACCCGTTGTGTTTCACCAAACTCAAAGTAGTGTAGTAATTGCATATTATCTGCATAAAGTTGTATTGAACTGGTAGTTACTGCTTTGGACAAAGTAATATTTATAATTTACAGAGAACTGTAAAAAAAAAATTAGAAAACGCACACGCTGGTCGGCGTTTTATCCATTGAAATCCCCATACCTCACACAAATGAAATGCTAGTTGCTCTAGTGGTTTATACAAACTTGGTAGCGGCCATCCACTGGTTGTACTATTACGTAACCGGTACACCTAACGTATATGGATTTAATTTTATACTATTAATTTATTTGATTAAAGTGCGTCCTAATTTCAGGTCTTTGGTAAATGCCATCGTTATGTCGATATTTACAAGCGGTTTATAAGTAACTGCGTTTCTGTTTCGATATTCTTTCAAATTATTTAATCGATTTCATACGTGGATAAAACGATATAGGTAGCCAATATTTTTTTTTCGTCATATTAATTACATCTTCCATATAAGGTTAATAACAACAATAAGGTTTGACTGAATCAACGGTTTTAACAAGTTATTAATAAGATATTGAAATAATATAATTGATTTTACTTTTTGGACCCCTACTTTTTGGAATCTATTAATTATTTTTATCGCCATCCGTAAGTAAAGCCGTCAATTATCAGATTAATTTCCGGAAGTAAACAAACAGTTTACCTTCCTTTACTTTATCTGCCGTATTTGCGGCAGGTAAAGTAAAATGCTGCAGGTAAAGTATTTTGACTTTGACATTATACTCGAAAATCATTATCTGTCAGTGTCAGTGTCAGTGTCATTCTGAATTCTGAGCAGTTGGCGATAAAATTTTGTATGCACCACGTCAGAAAAGTGTCATTATCCTCGCCTGTTATTCGCCTCGCTTCGCTCGTCTCATAATTTCAGACTCGTCCGATAAAGAATCACTTTACTTCCTTTGGTACATAAATAACTATTACAAATGGAACTATCTGTATTCCAAAATAACATCTCTTTTATCTAAAGCTTCATGATCAGCGATGAGTAGCATGGGTCACTTCTGCAATTGATTTTGGACAAAGATACTCTTTTTAAAGTCAATATGAAGACGGGAGAAAAAACAAGGTTTCCAGCTATATTTTCTGGAATTGCTAAACTCAGTTCTTGAAAAGCTGGTTTGAAAATATTTTATGAAAATTGAATTTACTGTTTCGACCCCTACTTTGTGAAATTTACTAATATTTCTATTTTAAATGAAAGTAAAAGTTTCTGTTCAATTGCACTATTTAATTATAATTATTTCCATATTGACAGATCACCGTCAGAATGACAAAAGTTACTTTGATGTGATAAGATAAGGAGAAAGTTGACAAAATCTGTCCTCAAAATCGTCTATATAAGTAGTTTATTTTTTCACCGCAACGTCGCGCACTGCATCAACAATAACCTCACTTTTACCACTAATAGCTGAGGTTGACAGTTATTGCTTCTTCTAGCCAACTGAGTAGTTGAATCTCTCTATTAGTGGTTGATAATTTTCTATTATTAACCTAGGTCAATAATGGACAAATTCAAATATTTTGAGAATTCAGGGATAGTAGTTCAACAAAAACTTGTGCAACATAATTTTGTATACCCAGGAGATTGTCTTTAACATATTTGCTGCTTGAAATTGTCTATCAAAATCAAATTATTTGAATCAAAATGCCATTAGTATGAAAGTCGCGCTCAACCAAATATGACTGATGACATAACGAGTACCTACGTTCATAATCTAGGGAGCGAAAACAGACAGTGTTCTTGTCAGTCAGACGACGGAGTATAAAACGCTTGTCGTGGTGCGTATGTGAATTATATTTTTAATTTTTGTCTTAAATTTGGCTAGTAGTGGAAAAAATTGTATATACACAATGGTGGGGAAGACATTTGTAAGCCTCGCACCTTATTCCGCTCGGGCAAAGACCATTGCGAAATAATTTTGGTGCTCGGTCAATAATAATAGTCTTCACCACCTTGGTGTATAATATACTATTTCATAGATGACAGTAGTCAAATATTAAACATCACTGATGACAAGAGCTCAAAGCATGCTCAAAGTAAGAACTAGGAATATTAAAATTTAAAAAAATTAAAATAGACAGGAAGTTCGTTGTTTAAAATTATCGCAATACTAGTTGTTGTTGCAGATTATTTAAAACGAGCACGCGATTTAGGAAATTTATATAGAGTTTTCTCAGTAATCCAAAATATTGAAATAAATAAAGCAAGAAATAATTATTATGTTAAGTTAAAATTATATACCCTTTATGTGAGGAGTACAATTTAAGAGATCTGGAAGTAAAAAGGAGGACAATAATTTGAATAAAAACTAGAGGTTGATAAGGAATAAGCTATGAAATTAATTTAAGAAAATTTAAATTCCGTTGATATTCAGATAACAATAGGAAATGAAAATATAAATAACTGAGTACATAAATTAAAGCAAAAATATTTCAACAAATAGAAAAAGTTTTAGTTTGCAATTATAGATGCACTTTACTAATATGGATCACTTAAATCATAAGACATTGGAAGTAATCGGTGTCATTATTTCTTACCGGTTTTCAGCTACCCAATTCCAGTCCGGGCACTTGGTGGATAATATTAATAGTAACAACATGAATACATTCAGCTAATATGATACCACCAAACAATCACAAATTTCGATATTTTTTAAGACGAGGACAAAACCAGGATTTCTTTTCCAAAAAATGTTTCATTTCTCTTTCCTAACCTCACCCAACGATTATACAGTCTAGGGTGTATAATCGTTGAACCTCACCTACCTCACACGTGAACCGCGAACTGTCAAAGGAGTTAGCAAACAATAGAACAGCATGAACTCGAGTTTTATGACTGGTAAGTGGTTTAAACTAGTGCCCTACCATGAGCAGAAATTGAAACACATGGAGCTCGATCTCCTTAGATATTATTCTCCATGATTTTAATTATCAATATTTTTTAGAAATCTCATAAACTTTTCGATTAAATAATTTAGTTACTGAGAAACAGAAAGCTCCATTTTTAATATTAAAATAGTATAAATTCAATTAATTACGTATATAATATATAGTTTATATACTTTCTGTATGTTCCTTGTGGCATTACTTATTCTTTTTTCTTATTTATTGTATTGGGAATTAAACCACAATTTTGTGTATTTATATTTTTATTACGACGTTTCGGTAGCGTTACAGCTACCGTTGTTAAGATGAATCAATTTTTAATTAATTTCTGGTCCCTATCTGACAAAACGAAAAAATTTTACAACTAGACAATCAATACTATATTTTTTTAAATAATATGTGAAAACTTAATATTGTGCATTCTTTTTTTTTAATTTCTTGGGAAATTAAACCACAATATTTTCGAATTCTTTATTTCAACGTTTCGGTAGCGTTCCAGCTACCGTTGTCAAGAAAAAATGAGTAGAAATTAATTTTTTATCATAAGTTTTTATCCAGGTTTTCTTATGATTTATAATTTGAATAGTTGTTAATCGATACACATTTCAATACACAAAATCACAAAACTGAGTATACATATTTCAAAAAACTTAAATATTCATACACAAAAACTATTAAGAAACGCGTTTTATTAACAACATTTCCAATATAAGCGAAAGAAACGCGCTATCCCAATAAAAACCGTTCCTGGAACGTGCACTTCACTGGATTTCCATTTCTAGTAGACTATCATATCGTTGGAATGTCATAAAATGAAGTGTTTCATTTCACATTTTGCCACAGATATGATCTACTATGAATGGACCTTAATAAAAATTTGATAACAAAATTTTGCAGTCTTAAACTTCAAAATAATTTTTTGATTGTCTAGTTGTCAAATTTTTTCTGTTGTGTCAGTTAGGGATAAAAAATTAATTTCTACTCATTTTTTCTTGACAACGGTAGCTGGAACGCTACCGAAACGTTGAAATAAAGAATTCGAAAATATTGTGGTTTAATTTCCCAACAAATTAAAAAAAAGAATGAATAATATACCACAAGGAACATACAGAAGATACTTAATATTGTGGTTTGATTCCCAAAAAATACGAAAAAAGAATAAAGTTAATACTGTACCAAAATACTTTCATCGATTATCTAGTTGTCCAATTTTTTAAAAAGAACGTTAAAAAGATACCTCGTAGATGTTATTTTTAGTAATTTTTTTTATAATTTATTTGATTTTTTAAAATTTATTACTTTCACTGAAATTGAACGTAAAATTTTAAAACAAACTATCTCAAATTCTTAAAAATCTTAATAAAAACTTAATTTTGATCATAAAGTTACCAAAAAGTTCATTGTTTACGCTTGCGCACTCGCCATAATCCTGGCAAATGGCAGAACCCACTTTCTACTTCAGAGATTTCATTCAGTGTGTAGAAGACATCGGAGGAAAGTGGATCCACCGGTCGAAATATTGTATATCGACGCCGACGTGGTGTGCTCGGTAAAAGGACTATCCCGTTACTTGAAACCGTATCAACAGCACGCGCCGCGGAACCGAAAACGAACCCTAATGGATAAATAACACGTGATAGTGTTTTGTGAGGAAGTGTTGTGACTATTTTATCACAAAAGGATTACGTATTATCACTTTTAAATGTTTATTTATACCAGCAAAGGTGTGTAACTATATTTAATAAAATAATAATAATAAAAATTCAATTATTTATTCGCTTTTTTCATAACGTTTAAATAAAATAATTACAATTTAAATTTTTTTTGAGAATTTTAACTAGTTTATTTTGAAAAAGTATTTTAATAAAATTTATTAATGTATTTGAATTAGTTTTGTTATTGTCAGCTGATCACAAAGCAATATGCACTTCTCCAAAAAATTAACGCCCCACTTATTGAAAATTATTTATATTAAATTTATTTTTATTAAAAAACAAAAAACTACGTAAAACGTCATTCAGGATCTGATAAAAAATCTAGAAGAACTCTCTCACCCGAATAACGACATGACATTGTCAACCCAACCCTAATAAAATGAGCTAACTTATCTCAATTTGGTCCAAGTCTTCCCAAATTTAAATTAATTTCTCCCCCACCTTTTCCAGGTTATTGAATTAAATTTGTTCTGCTCTTAATCACCTGATAAGGATATCCCATAAGTTTTCTATAGGATTCAGTTCTGGTCTACGGGATGGCAATTCCTTAGTATTACTTCCAAGTAGCTTCTGACTACGTATGCAGCATGCGGCCTGGTGTTATCTTGCATTATCAAGAAATGTTCCACAATATATGGAGCAAAAGGTACTTTATGCTTTTGTCAGATATCTTGTATGTACCTGTCATACTTTCATTATTTATGACCACTAGGTCCGTGGGTGCTGTCAAAGAAATACCTCCCCAAACCATAATGGATCCTCCTCCAAATAACGTGGTGTTTGAGAAGTTGTATTGGATACAACGTTCGCTGGGTTGTCCAAATACATGAATACGTCTGTTATTATTGTAAAGACAATATCTGGACTCATCTGTATAGAGCACGCATTTTCAGTCAGCCTCAACCCAATTTTTGTGTTCTCTGGCAAAATATTTTATAATTTTGAGGTGGTGCGTTTTTTGGAGAAGTGTATTTATTCTAAATATAAATAATATCGTACAGTTTAAGTTAATTTCTTTCTTTTACATATATTTAAATGTTAAATTTTCATATTGTTCAATTTTGTTTTTAAAAAGCTAGTTAAAATTGCCGTAACTAATTTATTGAATACGAATCCATATTCAGTCTGTACAAGTATAAAAATAAAGGTTTATAATTAATTTTTTTATAAATACAGGGTGTCACAAAAATTTGGGAGACGATAGAAAGAGTAAATAATTATAGTACTTTATTATAAAACATTTCTCCTCAAATTGGGAATTAAAAATGGTTTTTTATTAATAATTCTTTAATGACTTATTTTGACATTTCGATAAAAAAACGGCCTGATAGATAATGGCAATTTTATGTCTAAATATAACCACTTTGCCTTAGTTATTAAAAAAAATGGGTTGAACAGCATCTATCCATAGTTGTTCATCTGGTCAGTAAGCTGTTGGGTGTCTACGCTGGTCAGTGTTATTATGGTCTCTCGTTGCTTTCATAAATATGTCATGTTCTCTTTTTTATATTTGGCATCATCAATCCATCACCACTGATGCACATAACAATATCTGAACAATATCCTTAGCCTTAAGCCACGTCCACATCGAAAGCAATACATAAGAACATTTTGCTTGTTCCTGGAACTTGTTTCTGAATGTTGCCAAAAGTTTATTTAAGTTCCTCGTTGTTTACTGTTGCAGCAACAAAAGTTCCTATAAGTTGCTTGTTTTCATATTTAGCGGCAAAGATCAAAGGAGATATAGAAACATTGGTAAACATTTTTTGTTTCTCAATGGTATTTTTATCAGTGTGACATGACATGTTGTTGCTTGTTCCTCACTCGAAACTTGTGTCGTGAAGCCTTTCTTTAATGAACTTAGAGGACATATTGATCTAGTCAAGCATTTACGGATTCGTTTTTTTTTTTTGTTTAAAAAAAACAATTGTAGCTGATGCTGCCTGTAAATCTTCATCGCACACATTGTTTAGAAACTAGGATCACACACTGCACTGGTGTAGACACAACGTTTCCTGTTGCAGCAACACAACGAAACATTCTCAAGAATGAGTTACTTTGGTGTAGACAGGCTATCTACGGAACTTTTGCTATTGTTTCTGTTTCCATAAAGAGGTTGCGGCAACCAGCAATAAAATGTTCCTCTGTGTTTCTTAGGTTTTAACCGATATTGATGTTCATATTTTTATGTGCAGCTTCTTCGCGCATACGACTGCAACTTCTAGACTTCTAGTGGGTTCTTCTTATAACAGAACCAACCAGCAGCCAATTTTTTTGCATATAATTCTTCTTGTGAAATTTTCTTAAGTGTGGTTTTTGAATTGTCCAATGAATCTCCAATTTTACGACGTTTTCCCATACGATCGTTGTTGTTGGTGAACCTATTATTTGATAGTTTCTTCTTGTGATAGCTTAAAGATATTAACATATCTGCCGTTATTACTCAGTGACTAAGGATTCAAAAACATGATCCTGAAAGTCTCTCTCGCCTCCAGATAAACATAATTTCAATGCTTTTTTAATTGAAAACATCTGAAATTAAAAAAATACTTCTTGGTATTCCATTCTTCCAGTAGCACTCTTCCCAAATAACAGTTTCAAATTATTGAATAGATTGACAATTAATGATAGAAAAAATGTGAGAGGAATGAGTATAAATACGAAAGTGAGATCAAGAACACATCCAGAGTGAATGGCCTGAGATACAACTAATATTGCGGTGATTTGGAAATAGTCGTTGGTAAAAATAGATTATTAAATAATAGACCAGATAAAAACTGAATGCCGTGCCGGTCCTATACTTTCGCATACGTTTCACATATATATGTGAAAGTCTCTTCGTAAACCTTAATATACATTTCAAATATATTTGCACTTTCCACTCTTACAATATAGAAGCATTCGTACAAGTTCCAGATATATATCGTCTGATTTGGAATAGGACATGTCCACCAACTGATTAACACCAATGACACTCGCCCTAGGGATAAAAAATTATTTGGATAGATCTTAGATTTGTGAATTGATAATCCTTTTTATTATAAACAGTCAAATATTGCTTTTAAAATGAGCGATAAAAACAATGTTGAAGAAAGTACCAAATCAAAATTAAATGAACACGATCAAAATAACTATTAGGAACACTTGTTATCATCAGATTCATCAGCACGACTGTCAAATGACGTCACGTGGACCTATAGGCTGTAACATAAATTTAAACAGTCATTGTCATTTTACTTATTACCTACGTTACTGTTTTCATATTTACTATTAAGTAAATCAACAAATACCAAACTAAAAGGAATTAACTAGAATATAAGTGTTATGAAGGTAGATGAAGCATTTTCAGTACTATTAAGGCCCGATTTTTTCAACTTATACCTCATTTAAAAATCAGGAGGAGTTTTTGAATTTATTTTGACATTTCTGTAGACCTAGATTTGAAACAGCACAATTTAGCACTAACATTTCCGAATAGTTGAATTATTTGACAGTTTTGACATATAGGTACATTAGTGTAATCAAGCTCTGAACTTCTGTTATGATGAAAGCGGCGGCCTCGAATTGCGGACCGATTACCTGATTTTAATAATTCCGTACTCGAACTGCGGACCAAACCAAGAAGACCCCTCTTTTAAAAACCATGAATTGCGGACTAAGCCTTCCTCACAAATACGTACATCAAATTGCTATACACTCAAATCTATTACGGAAAATGAGGATGCAGCCTTCCTCACAAATACGTACATTAAACTACTACATACTCAAACCTATTACGTAAAACGAGAATGCAGCCTTCCTCACAAATACGTACATCAAACTACTACACACTCAAATCTGTCATAGAAAACAAGGATGCAGCCCTTCTCTTTCGACTTGGTCCGCAATTCATGGGTCATTAAAAACACATGACAAATTTTGAAAATCATTTATGGTTTTTGGTCCGCAGTTCATGTACGCCCGATGAAAGATACCAAGCAAACTTGATAATAAAAATTGTAGGCTGGCTTAGGGTTCATAATTCAAAATTATTTACAGTGTTACAGGGTGTTCCAGATCAAAGTTATGGTTATTTGAATGAATATATTTTACTTTGAAACTTCCCCATTACAAAACTATAAGGTTGTAATCATACAGAGTATTTGAGAAATTATAAACCACTGAATATTTCTCACTCGGCGATTTTCAAAATTCTACTAGTGCATACCTATGATTGAGTCCGCATCCTATCGCCAACACCAATCATTATTGAAATTTCAATTATCTAACTGTAAAACATTTTTGAAAGCAAATTGAAAATGAGATGAAAAGTTTAATAATCTACTTTTCTCCACGACTAAATAATAACGCACAAACTATTTTTACATATTTAGCTGCATAATGATATAAATTCTTCACACCAGTTAATAATAAAAGGAATTCACTCTCGTTAGCCAATCACATTCTATTATTATCAGAATTCACGCTAAAATGAATTAAAATGAATTAATCAAATCGTCTCTTTAAAACGTCAAATACCTAAAAACGCAAATCGCTTCTGACAGCGCGTCGTTTGAAACGTCAAAATAATTATAAAATCATAATTTTACGTATTATAAGAGAAAAAAATGAACAACAGTAGCGATAGTGAATATGTACGCCTCCCGGAATTAATTTCATTTATAAATGTAAGGGTTCCGATTACGTATATATATTTACTCTTTACATTTTTATAACTAATAATATGCTCTATAGCCTAGTGGTGTTGACTATGGCGCGGACGATCGAGGTTCGATCCTCACTGGAAGTTTTTTCTTCTTAGTCGTGGAGAAAGTATAGTCTTTTACTTGTGTAGAATGGCTATTATTCACTTAGATGATTCCAAAACTCACTCGCTGCGCTCCCTCGTTTTGGAAACTTCATCCGCGTGAATAATAGCCATCATTCTGCACTTGTTGAAAAATATACTAATATTTTTTTTGTCGAGGGGTAAACCGCAAGTGGAAGTATGTGGAAGTTTGGTGGAAGTATGTGGAAGCTTAATACAGAAATTAGTCGAAGTGTGGTGAAAATAACGAATTAAGAATTATTGAATTGGTCATTATACCAGGTGTTAATAAATTGGTGTTTCAAACTGAAGAAGCGTGTCGAAGTTGCAAAAATTGGACTGAAACTTCCTGTCGACATTGGTCGTTGGGGTTTTAATTTTCGAGACACAGGGTGCTAAAGTTACTCATACAGGTGAAATATCATAAAAATCAATGCTATTGAGTGTTTTCAGAAATTATAAATTTTTGTGCTCGTTATGGAAGCGTGTTGCATTACAAAAAGGTTGCATGGGTCCTTACATTGTCAACTAACTTGAAAACAGTATGTGGAAATATGTGGTAGTTTGGTGGAAGTACGTGGAAGTTTTTTCAAGATTTTTGTCGGCGGTTTACTCCTCGATTTATGTGAAGTACTTGGAGATAAGATATATGAAATATTTTCCTTTTTTATTGAAAAAAAAGAATTTTATTTACTATGCGGGGGGATTACCGAGTAAAGAAATTACGGAGATATTTTAAACTGCAAAAACGAACGGTTGACACACATACGTCTATATCGACGCCATATAAAATAAGCAGTTACCTTGGGAAGTTCATTAACCACAAGTTTACTATTTTTAGTTTTGCAATTCTGTTCTGTCGGTTACAACATACAAAAGGGAAAGCGATTTTTTACAGTAGTTGTTTCATTTCGTAGATATATAAATGTTTCTTATTTTTTCTCTAACAAGCGACAACTTCAATACAAATTGTCTAAGTACATAATATTATATATATACAGGTTGGATTATCATCGTTAACGCATACATAAATAAACAATATTTTATCAAACTTATCAATTTATTGTTTGTATTTTATGTAATATGCTGTAATTGTTGATAAAAATTTTTATTTTATTATCGATATAGTTGTATGTTATACAGTTCGTCTATAAAGTTACATTCACTGAGACCTAAAAGATCTATTGTGCCCCCTTACTTCTACTCAGTTTCTGAGGAGAGTCTCAGAAACTAGTAGTTCCTTTAGTCCTATTTCCCGGAGGAATTTTAGGATGTCTGCAGGCTTCAACTTAGGCAAATGTTCCTCTTCTATCCAGTAATCTCCTAGGTGCTGTGCTCTAGGATTTTGAAGTGCTGTGCAGTTGGAAATTATGTGGATGAAGGTTTCTTCTTCCATGCCACCAAAATCTACATTCTTCTTCCTACACTATTTTGAGCTTTTTTAGGTGCCAATTCAGGCGACAATGTCCCGTTAGGATCCCTGTTAAAACTCTTAGCGCAGTTTTACTTTGACTTACGCATTCATTCGATCTCAACAGGTTGTAGTTACCCAGAAGAGTCTTTGATTGTATAAGCCCTACTAGATCTTTCCAATGGTCAGATCCTTTCTTTTTCTCAGTTTTACCTATTTCTTCCAATATTACATTGGGGCTGATTCCGCAAAAGGGTTCAGGCCCCCAGAAAGGTATCTCAGTCCCCCTCTTTGCTAGTTCATCTGCTATTATTTTATTTCCTTCTATACCAGTGTGTCCTGGAATCCGTAGTAAAGTGACTATATTGTTCACGCCTAGTTCATTGAGTTTGTATAGGCATTCCCACGCCATTTTGGAACTGATTACACAAGAGCTCAGTGCTTTAATGGCTGCTTGACTATCCGACATTATGATAATCCTTTGTCTTTTGTATCCATCATCAATATTGAACTGGGCGCACTTCCTTATGGCGTGGATTTCCGCTTGAAAGATACTTGGGTTTGTCCCAAGCTTTCAGAGTGTTTGGTTCCTCCGAACACTCCTATCCCAGTGTCTTGCTTTTGAGCCGTCTGTGTACCATTGAATGGCATTCTTTCCAAGTCTGGTAATGGTATTTGAATCCCATTCTTTCTTGTTGCTTAATTCCATAACGAATTTTTTTGAAAACCTGGAAGTAAGGGAAATGAAATTTTAAAGATGATTGGTGATGGCCATAGGATGCTGACTCAAGAGGTATGCAATTGATTTCATAAAATAGCAGAAAAGCAAAATAGAAAGGAAATACGAAGATATAGAAGAAATGACAAGATGTTATTTTTTCTGCTATTTTGTCCACAATATGGGTTCAAGAGGATGGCACACCGCTATACGTTTTACTATAGCTATTAGCCAGTTTTGAGATCATCCATTATCAGATTGCTGGATCGGATGAAGACAAACAGTGAAATGGCCCCTTAGATCACCCGATCTTACCTCAATAGACTTGTTTCATAAGTCTACACTAACAGACTTGATATCTGATATCACTGCTATTACTATCAATCATTGAGATAAATAAAATTTTTGAAAGTGTCAAATAATTTAAATTTAACATTTGTACATACGTTACCAACTGTCAATAGGAAAATAAATTAAATTTGCAAAAATTAGATTTGAAACGTTATTTTAGTTCAATAATTCTCAACTACCTACAGATGACATTACAATAATCTGAGGTTTAAGAAAATTAGAAAAAAAATTGAAATTAAAAAGGAACCCTTGGGGTACCCGAGATACAGTGTGTTTAAAATTGGTAACGAGAAACTGTAGGTAAATGCGTCCATTTTCATGACAAATTTTCATTTTCCACTCAAATTTCCCAATCCTCTCTGTGGAAAAGCTGACTGTCTCAACCCTCTATATATCTGTATCTGTATCTGTAGAGTAGGGAGGGTGAGTGTGTAGGCTCACAGCACTTAGGCCACATGTGACCCATTGTACATCCTCCCGAGGAGTTGTCCTCCTAGGTCATTGTCCATCCTGTCCTTCTCAGGAAGGTGGACAAGTCACTGGGAGACATCTCCTTTATATTGGCAGGTGTAGGCCAAGACTCACCGAACACACACTCTCTTATTGACGATAACTCCGGACACTCGCATAAGACATGCCTGACAGTTTCATCTTCCTGTTCACACATCCTGCATAGAGGTGTGTCCACTAGCCCCATAGTATGGAGGTGTTTACTTAGTTGACAGTGACCAGTCAGAAATCCTACTGTTAAACGTAGGTTTTTCCTGGTCATCGCCAAATATTTCTTCGGCGCCAGCTTCCGAGGGTCGCCCAGGGTGATCCTGGCAAAACTGCATCCTTTGATTCCATCCCATCTCTTAAGGGATTGAGCATGGGTGTAACGTTTGGCTAGTTCCGCAATTGTCGAAGTCGTTAGGCCGTAGGTGTGTCACTGGGTCCTAGAATTTTCAGTCCAGCGGCTTCCCTGGCTAAAGAATCAGCAATGCGATTTCCTTTACTCCTGTCGTGCCCTTTAACCCACCTCAGGATAATGTTGTTATCTGCCGAGACGTCAGCTAAATCTTGGTGGCACTCTAGTACTAGCCTCGATATAACACGTTGTCTGTTCAAGGCTAATAGGGCTTGTCTACTATCAGTGCAGATTATTATGGTTTTGCCAGAAATACCTCTTCTGGTTAGTTCTTTTGTGGCAATTGAGATACCAGCCAGTTCTGTTTGAACCACGCTGGTATTGTTTCCCATTCCCCACTTAATCTTGAGGCTCAGTGCTCTCGAGTAAACTCCACAGCCTGAGCCTTCTTTCATTTTTGAACCATCTGTATATATGCGTATTGCATTTGCAGCATCTGGCTCTGTGTTCTGTTTTATTTGAATTTTGTAGGGTTTGTTAAACAAAAACCTGGGTTCAATTGCATCGTTGGCTGCCTGCAGGAGAGGTAGCGCAGTGAGCGCTTCCTTCCATAGGCTCAACCTCAATTGGCCCATTCCTACTTCGGGATTTACACCAGCCGTGCGCAATCGTACCATTGCCATTAACGCAACCTCCTTGACGTGTAGGTCCAGAGGGGTCAGACCAGTAATTAGTTCCATTGCTGCAGTTGGTGTTGTTCTCATGGCTCCTGTGATGTTCAAACAAGCCATTCGCTGTATTTGATATTATTTTTGGATGGCCGTTGCTTGTAGAACCTTCGGTCCCCATGCAATTGCTCCATACGTTAACATGGGTCTTATTATTGCAGTGTAGATCCAGGTGACCACACGGGGCGACAGACCCCATGTGCGTCCCACTGTCCTCCGACACTGCTCATATGCCACATATGCTCTTTTTGCTCTGCTGTGTAGATGAGAGTTCCATGTTAGTTTCCTGTCGAGGGTAATACCAAGGTATTTCACCTCTTCCGAAAAGTTTAGTTTGGTTTTGAAGATTTCGGGAGGATTCAAACCCGATAAACTTCTTTTCCTGGTGAAAAGGACCATCTCAGTCTTTCTGGGATTGATCGACAATGAGTGTTCCTTACACCTCTATATATCTTTTTACTTATTTTCAAGATTAGGGTAATTTATTTATAATTCAGGATCATTGGATTCAAATTGGATCAATTGGATCAAATCGAATCGTTGTTGGGACTTGTTTAGATCTAAAGGAAATTGTGAATAGAATACGATGATATTTATATTTCATATAATTATTTTATTTAATTTAATTTTATTCAATATATTTTCTACAAAGTGTTTTCTATACAATAAATAAATATAAAACTATCTACTTATTGTTTTCAGTCATATTTTCTGGGCACATTTATGACAGGTTATTAACCTCTAGCTAGGACTAGCTAAATTCAAAAATAAATGGCGTTATTATCCTGCCCGTGTATTATTTTGTGTGGTATGCTGTTACATCAGTTGTATTGGAGTTCAAGCCAAAATGTTTTCTATTTTTACTAACGCAAAATGTTGACTTAGGTAGTCGTGCCGTTTGAATATTATTGCAACGTGAGCTTTTTGATTTTACCACAAGTCAAAATTTGCGTTTAAACTGAAACTATAATGTAATGAAAATATTATGTATAAATATTGAAAATGA